>JAVQKC010186500.1:0-10593 GCA_036025475.1 Philypnodon macrostomus | reverse complement strand
ATAAAAACATGGCTCCAGTCACAAATAACATCTAATTACTCACTACAGTATCTCAGGAGACTCTGACATAGATCCGTTCAGTATTCTTGTCTGTATAAACCAACACAGATGTGTTTATTGCTCCTTACAGACATCCTCTGATGGCCCCGCCCTGGGGCTACGTCGTCAGCGCGTCACTTCCCACAAAATCCGGCTCCTGATTGGTTATTGCACCGCGAAATTTTGCCAAAGTTTAGATTGTTCAACTCTGGCGAAAATTCGCCCTCGGTCTCTTTGCGTGTTTCGTGTTGCCCTTTTCACGTCTATTGCGCCGCAGAGTGACTTGTCGCGCGACATTGCGCCTTTACATAGACTTAACATTGAAATCAGTCGCTCTTGTTGCGTCTGGTGTGTACGCACCATTAGATTCTTGTGTGTTTTAAAAAAGTTAAATGGTAACCTAAATGTATGCAAATAGTCTGAAAAGAACAGAAATAACCATATTATTGGACCTTTAACAGGACAATTACCAGTTCAGTTGACTATACTCTAACTGAAGTGTTGAAGGAGCCAAGTCCAAGTAAAAGTGAGATTCAGAAATGTTTTGCAGTCCAGCATCTGAGCCTGTAGAGTGAGACTGATCCAGGGATTTTGTGTGAGGGCTGTCATGCATTTACATAGAGCCTGAGTAGAGAGTGAATGTCCTCCCTGTACTATAGGGGCTGCTCTCAGACCTCTGCCCAAGTCAATGGAATGAGCTATGAATACACGAAGAATGAATGGTTGTCAGTCTACTACAGAGCATCTTGGATTTGAGGAAAGTTATCTATTAGCTTTACAACAGGATTCATCAATAAAAATACATAACGCTGCAGTATCTGATGTTTTTACTTTGTATTTGAGCAAAAATAATTACAGTCAATAGTACAGAAGTCATCTGAGAAAAAAATGAGACTCCGAGACCCTCTGCAGGCTTTTATTTTAGGGCGGAGGGAAACTTCAACCAACCAATCAATGCTTCCACAGATCAGTTGTTTATTTTTCATGTGAGTGAGCTGAGCTAAACTTTAAAAAAAAATCTAATAGAAGACAACTTCATCTGCTACTTGTTATTCTGATACTTGTTTTATAAGGGACCATGACAGATGATTGAAAGGAGAGGAAGGGGAAAGAGGACCTGCATCATTCAAACTTTTGGTGTTGTTTTGGTTTTGTTTTAGTTTTTTCCTGCATAAAATCAGGCACTGCAACTTTAAGACAAGGGTTGCAAAATATGAGGAAAAAATTGTATTGTATAACCATGTTTAATAGTGCAATATCTATATTTTGCAATATTGTAATGCAAGTTCAAGTAATGCTCCACTACCTGATTTTCCCCTTGTATTAAATCAACAAAACAAGTATTCAGTCTAATTGAACAGCATAACAAAAGTTATTTTAAAAAAATGGGACTTTGAGACCCTTCTATTTCCCTCTTATTATAAGGAGTTTTGGTTTAGAACAAGGGAAGAACCTTGATTGTTTAACCAATCACACGCTTAACCAATCACACGCTTCCACAGTACAGGAGTGCTGTGATTGGTTGATGCATCGATTACCTATCCAGAACTAGAATCTATCAGAAATAATGGGGCTGATGTTTTATTTTAAAACTCACTATTATTTACAGCTATTTTTTATTTCAAAGAGTGAGACTGTGATATAAGGAAGGAAAGGAAAGGAAGAGAAGGGAGGAGCCTCTCATTCAAACTTAAATGCTTTTTTCCCGTACAATTCACAAAATCAGGTAGTTCAGCTTTAACTTGAATGTATCTATATTAATTAGTTGAAATTGCTTCCAAACCAATATGCATTTTGAACTTGTGTTGTCGCTTGCTTTGCCTAATAGGTGCCCTCATCCCTCACACATACAGATGTAGTGACAGGCTGTTGGTATTAAGACTGTTGGTCAGGGCCTGTGTATGGCTCCTGTGGAAGCACCCACCTGTACTGCTAATGGACGACAGCACTCTCCAACTCACCCCCATCATATCAACTGCAGCGATCCCCCAAGAGAACAGGGAATGTACAGAAGCAGTGTTCCAGGAATGAGATCATTAGGATCAGGAGGATAGGGATAAGACACATCCAGTCTGCTTAAACTAATACCACACACCAATGATATGTTTTTATTGAACACATGTAAACATTCACAGTGCATGGTGGAAAAAGTATGTGAGCCTTTGGAAGCAATGACCAATCAACAAGAGCATAAATATAGCTTTTAAAAACCAGCGCATGTAAACCCCCCTCATTGATATGCTCTGTTTGGACGAGTGCAGTCGTAATGTGAGCTTAATAAATATTGACAGTGAGTTATGTGTTGTGGCAGGGCGGCAGGTGGACGTGACGAGCCGATTGGACACGCCACAACACGCTTATCCACACACACGTATCCACACACACACACACATGTATCCACACACACACACACGTATCCACACACACACATATCCACACAAGTATCCACACACACACGTATCCACACACACACACACATATCCCCACACGTATCCCCACACACACATGTATCCTCACGTACTCTTAAAACAAGTTTTCTCCTTTGTTCATTTTTGAAGCCAGTCTATGCTTCTTTAATAATGAGAGTTGGCCTTGGTGAAGCACTTGACCACAATAATTACTCTGCCAACAAAAAATAAAGCTCCTCTCAGAACTGACATTACAGTTTTTGTGTTTGAGCTGGATGGCCTATCATCGACGACGCAGCGATAAGATGCTTCTACGCTCATAACAAAAGAAAAAAAAAAGTCTGATAAAGCCGACGATGAAGTGTAGAACAACAAGGGGATAGGGCCACTACAGAAGGAGCTTATTACAGAGTGTTTAAGGGCAACAGACGCACATGCAGTTTTAATGAGCCTGCTGAATCCATACTGGAGTAGGGGAGTGAGGGGAGGGGAGATCAATTAGTGCGGCCCACTCCCCCGACACCAGCTGAGAGTGTAGTCTAGATACAAGCAAACTGGACTATTGGCTTTATAAGGTAAAAGTTGGATGGGAGAGTTAATTTTAGCAAAAATGGTTTGATTACAGCAAGGAGTGGATGATATAGGCTTTTCTGTGTAAGTATAAAAAGTGGTCTAATGAGGAACTTCTACAGTATAGCCATAGCTTAAATATGCAACTTCTAAAAGCATACATCATACACTCCATACGAGTGGATAGAAAATGACCCATGCTTGTAGAAAATATAAAGAAATTAAGAAACTGTTAAAAGAAGAAACATGTCCAAAGATAGCTATGGAGTTCATAAATCATAAATAAGAAATGTTATGCTAGCACAAATCCTATACCTCACTTTGGCCTCTCTCTAAAGTCAGGCATATTCAAGGCCGTATCATGCTGTGGGGATATTTTCTCATTTGTGGAAGTAATAAATGGTGCTAATTAGAAAATGTAGAAGAAAACACCTTAATCAGTGCTGTATAGTGCAGCGGTTTTTAAATGAAACATGAGCAAAAATCATAAATGCATATTAATAAAAGATTTGGAGCTGGAACTCCTTCTAAAGATGGTTCTACAGAATACTGACTTTAGAGCAGAGGGCCACATAATCTATATTATAACCACACAAGAGTAAATATATCTTGTAACACAATGAATACTTTCTTTTAGTTGGATTAAGTAGAGTCACAAGCAGTAAAAAGAACATTTGGTCATTTTGGACATTCCTGCTTTAGGAGGTGAATACTTTTGCTACGTTTTTTGTTTTTCTATAATATTTCTTGTTAGTTGTTAGCATGTGATGTAAACTGACTGAAATAAAACTCACAATTACAATTTCAATTCCAGGCTATAATACAATAAAGAAAATATGCAAGGCACTGAACATTCCCATATTGCCATCCCTTCTCCAGAGTGAAGTCTGTACCTTCTTGAAGAGCAGTGAGTCGTCAATGTGTTCAGCGTACACTGAGGTGAGCCTGTACTGGTTCTCCGTGGTGATGTCCACCTGGTATCCAGTCAGCACATAACACACTGACCGGAACTCCTGGATCTTCTTCTGAAACACCTCCTTCAGACGTTGGTTCTTCAGCTCTGAGCGCTCCATCTGCTTACGGAGGTCTAAAACACACAGAAGGCTACGCAGTTATTATCTGGTACTAACAATGACTGCAGAGAAGATGCAGTTTACTCCTCCTCCTCTTGGTTTAGTCCTAGTTTACACCTGGTTTAGTCCTGGTTTTGGACCTAGCTTATCCTGGTCTACAAAGTTCTCTGGTTTAGCCCAGTTTTAGCGCAAGTTTAAACTTATTTGAGATACTGAATCCTCTGCTTTATTTTTTTTTTTTTTGGTTTATATTAGCTTTTGTACTTGTTTAGTCCTAGTTTCGACATGCTTTAGTACCGGTTTAGACATAGCTCTGCCCTGGCTCAGACCTGATTTTATCTTGGTTTGCACCATTCTCATGTTTAGTCCCTAAGGGGTCTAAAAAATTTTTTTTTAAAAGGCATAAGACTGCATTTGAGAAAAACTGTCCAACATTGAACCTTTGTTGAACAAGGCTATTTTAATCTCTATCTCCCTACATAGATGGAAAATAAGGAAAATGGAGGCAAAGGGGGATGTACAGTGAACAGAGCCATACCCAACAAATGCAAATTCTGATCACATCCAGCGTGTTGAGCTGAGAGATTTTTATCAATATAAGTTGTATTGTGTTATAATCCTGCTTTGAGCATTTGCATTTAGCTAAGACTTGCCAACCTCCAGCAAACTGAGCAGAGTTCCACATGTGCTCAAAATGGCTTACATGACAACTTCATATCTGACTCTCCCTCTGCACTGAAAGGTCAACAAATAGCACTCGCAATATGGGAAGAGAACACCTGAATATGAATGAATGTATAAAAAGCCATTCTGTCAAAATCCTGTTACATGTAATAAAAGAAAACTATACAATTCTAAATACCACAGTAGGCCTAGTAGATACAAAATATCAGTCCCACTGTAAAAATGTGTTACTGTGAATTCTCTCTTTTACCCTTGTATTGAGTTTTTACAAGAGAAAAATAGAATAGATAAGTATAGATGTTTTTGCCATAACATTTACTGTGGTAAAACATATCTGTGAAAATGTTTATCACATTGAAGGCAAAACAAGGGTTTTACCGTCCAAAGACACACAAATGATACGAAGCTTTCAGGAGAAATTATAGAATATCCCCAAAATTAGGATAAATTAAATTGTCTAGTTTTACCCAAATAGCCTACACATTAAATCAATCTGGCATGAACTTTTCCTTTTTTCCACACAATTCACTCAAAAATGTAATATCCCTAACTTTACGTGACAGTAAATCTGTGAAGTGGAGAAAAATAAAAACTTAATTTTAACTAAAAACTAAACTAAAATTATGAAAAAGACATTTTATTGATAGACAGTAGTGAGACAGAAAACCAGGGAGTGGGGCGTGACATTGGGAAAACTGTCGTGAGCTGGATTCAAACTCACGATGCCTGGGCAAGCATTGCAAGCTCTGATTAGGGGCCACACGCTCTGACTGAGCTAAATCGCAGCCCTGAAGTTATTCTACAATGCATCGTGCCACAATATTTTGTGACCCAAAAACATGACGATATGATTGTACAAATGTCACGATAAAAAGTAAAAAAATTGCCTATAAAATGTACGTCCTGACCACTAAGTTTCACCACATGATGCCAGAACACAGGATGTCTACAGGATGAGCCTGAGCGGAGGGAAATTGAGAGAGCTGCTCACTCAGGGTGGAGGAGCCGTGCACTTTCAACAGCTCTAATAGGTAATCTGGCAAAACATTTGACCAAACTACTTTACAGAAGAGAAAGACGATGGACAGGCAGCTATCCTAAACATTTAGGCTATATCTAAAATACAAGTACATGACCATATGGATTTATTTAGCTTAGTCTTATTTGGTTGGCTATTAAATTGTTTTAATTAGGTGTCAATATAATTATTAAGGCAATAAAGCATCCTAAAAATATATGTATGTAACTGAACCAAGAGTCCTGTATCGTGTATCGAACTGAATTGTGAGCTGGCTGCATCCTTACACCCCTACACAACAGGTATAGACAAATACTGATATTGGTCAACTTTGTAAATATCGGCAGATACCGATGTTGAGCCGAGCTATCAATGCAGTTCAATGCCTATTCTGCCCAAACCCACACTACCCTGCATTAACCTGTCTCACATCATTTTAAATTGGTTAAAAATCCTCTTAAACCCTCCAATAAGTCTAATACCTCTCTTCCTGCTGCTATAGTCTTAACACTCCCCACATTAATTAAAGCTAATCCTGTATTTGCGCTCAAAATTGCCAGTCACTTCCTGATAACGCAGGGCTCTGAAAGCAGTCGTCTGTCACCGAGTGCTGGATGACGGCAACTCTTTAGTATCACTCACTGCTATTTCAGACCGCCGCCACACTGACAGGTCTGTCACGGCCAGACAGCTATCAGAAGAATACACTCAAAACGCTCACAATTCTCAAGTGGATATATGGAAGGAGACACTGCCTTCTGTGGGAATAACGGCATTTGAGAAGTCAACATGCATAAACATAGATGTCATATTTACTTAGTGAGACTACATTAAAGTTGATAGAATAGTTGGTGAATATATGAACACTATACTTTAGTTTGGGGGTGTGCGATATGGCGATAAATTATGGTGATATGAAGCTGATCTGATCTGCATTAAGAGGTGAGCAAACCCTGCCTTCTCAAACAGCTCCACAAATTAGGTTATGTCTAAAATGATCAAATGGCTTGGCACAGTGGTTTTCTAACTGGGGTATAGTACCATTGGTGGTAGTGGTACTCAGGAGGTTATTGCAGTTCAACCCTTGATTTAAATTTATTTAGATCTGGTTTAGTTCTGGTATATTCCTGGTTTGACTTGGTTTTAGTCCTTGATTAGACCTTACACCTAATTTATTACTGGTTTACCCCTGATTAAGACCTGGTTTGGACCTGATTGAGTCCTGACATAATACCCGTTTTGGTTTAGTTATGTTTAGTCCTGGTTCAGACCAAGTTTGGCCCTATTTAAATTGGTTCAGAAGCAGTTTAGTCCTGGTCTTGGTTTAGACTTCTTTTGGTTCAATAAAGTGGTACTTGGAAAGCCAATGTTTTCTGTACTTGGTGTCGAAAATCTGAGAACCACTGGCCCTAGGAACCAATCTCCTTATGCTAAAACCAGATGTATGTTATCATCAGCAATGACTTCTCAATTAGGAAGGAAGCAGGAAAATGAGCTTCAATGCCTTCTTTCACAGCTCCTAGTTTAGGAAGCTCTTGATATTCCTTACTGAGTGGTAAAGAGCAAGGAGGTCTCTCACAATCCAGCACACGATTCAAACATTTTAGACGTAGCCTTTCCAGTATCGGGTGGGCTAACATACTGACATGACTGTATAAAATTGAGCGGAGTGACACATTTTCTAAGGAGAAAGCTAGAGAGGAGTAGCTATAGTACCGTAAGTTTTCAAAATATCTTCTTTCGCTGCCAAGTGCAGAAGCCACAGACTCTCACAAAAAACAGTTGAATTAAAACTACTGAAAATAACCAGTTCATGTTAAGTGTATCAAGGCCTCCACTTTATCTTCAAGTACTGCTAAATTACCGTTTGAAATTACTTTGAAGAGTCCTTTTTAACTTATGTGCTCAAGGGCACAACAAAACACAAGCCACAAAGAGAATCAGCAATTATTCATCTGCAATACATGCTTTCTACAGTGAGAGAAAATGTAGTGTATCTGTAGTGCACTCTTCAGAGCTCAGCTGGTAAAGAAACACAACTAGACTATGGCTGCATGATAACCACGTTGAATAGATTTTCAAGTTCATCTCTGATTTGATGTTGCTAGAAAGCCCAAATAATAATTATGACAAATTACTAGGAATGCACCGATACCAGCGCCAGGTATCGGCTCCGATACCACATCCCTGTAAAGTACTAGTACTCATGAAAAGTACCCCGATACCAAGCACCGATACCATGCTGCCGCTACCTGAGCAGATGGAGCTAATCAGCTGTGTGAGACTATTACAGAGAGAAATAAAGAAACTATAGCAGGACTACATGCTCCAGTCTCTCATTGAGCAGAAGAGTCTTAAATATACTGCTCCCGACAATATCAGCGCTTTAGGAAAATAACCTACCGTACTTGCTGTCTCCCTTTGCAACAAAGATGGGTGAGGGGAATCACATAAATAAACAAACTATGGACCATAGGGACAGTTTCCTGTGCATAAAAGCATTCTACAGTTCCAATCTTCAAATCAGTTTTTATTTGACAACAATCTGTCTAATATTTACAGATGTATAAAGGTAAATGGCTTTTTGGAAATAGGCCTGTGCTGTCGTCCCCGACAGCAAGGTGTATATCGGCAAAACGGCCCCATACTCCTGCCACAACTGTCACCAACGGGAACCTTAATCAGATATTATGTGATTTCTAAGGGTTTTTATATTGTTAACAAGCCATTTAGAGGCCCTGCCCCCAAACCATGACAAACATTGGAAGGGTCTATTTGACTTTTTTGATTTGTCTGGATGTTGTGAAGAATATTTTTGCCAAATTTTGTAAAATTCCCTAAAACTACATTCTTCTTTCAGTCTATAGGGGGCATTATAGCGGAAACTGGCATCATATTGGTCAGATGTGTTCAGGGCTGGGGGATAATTAGGTGTTTCAGGTTTGAGCATAATTGGGCAAAGTATGTGCAAGTTAGAGGCTGTCAAATATAACTGAACTCCCAAATTCAATTCAAAATGGCCGACTTCCTGTTTGTTGTAGGGTGGGGTCATAATAATATTTTTATGTTGGGTACACTGTGGAGAATCACTGTACCAAGTTTCATTGCTCTCTCACTGTGCCAAATTCATGCTCTTTTGTTTATGTTCAGCGGGAATAATGGCTCAATGACAGTGCTTCAGGGCATTAATTAGTTAATTAATTAATTGTCATTAATTGTAGAAGTACCAGTCTCAATCCAGTTCAGTGTCTTCATGATATGTAACTGTCGAGAAAAGTTGAAAAAGATCCAGCAAAGACTTTTTGAGTTATTGCGTTCACAGTTTAGGTCATTGGAGGCCCTGCCCCCAAACCGTGACAAACATGGGAAGGGTACACTGTGGAGAATCACTGTACCAAGTTTCATTGCTCTCTGCCAAAGTAAGTCTGTCCAGAGTCCCATAAGGGTCAAAAACATGGGGGCGCTATAGAGGCTACTAGTGTTGTCTTAGCTCCCATAGACTTTCAATGGAGAAGTATAATCCTTGTCTGGTGCCGTTTTTCTGTGAGTTTTCTAAAATATTTTTCTTTATGAGTAACTATTATCGATATAAGTAATACGCTTCTATCTTTCTCCTGGATTGATCGGTTCTGACAGTCGTAAATCACACAACAGTTGGTGACCCAGCAATAGGCTTGTATTAATGTTCATGAGAGAAAACATTTTTTGCAAAAATGTGGTATCGGTGTATCCCTACTTTACACAAAACATGGTCACTTTTAACCATTTTAAATGTTTTAAACAATTTCATATTTAGGACAAACTACAGACTACAGCTTTAAGTTTAGATTTTCATATAAATAAAGGAATTATTTCTGCTGAATTGAACTTGCATAAAAAATAACGCAAAATATTGCAAGTTTTCAAACTCACAAAAATCCATCTGTTCAGGCTATCGCTGATCTGTTTGGTCTCAACACCACACTACGCTAACCAATAATATGGCACTATTGCCGTGAGTGGGCAGATTTTAGCACTGCGAGAAAAACAGTTTGTCAACAATGTCGGGATGCCAAGAAAATGTAATGTATGCTGGTGTAGCTTTACAAAAATATGAAAAAACATCCATATAAGAGTATTTTAAAATCATATCAACTGTTGCATTGATTAGCTAAAAAAGTGGTATCTTGCTGGTGCTTCAGCCAATCACCAACAAATACTCCATCCTCTTTCCAACTCTGTGAGCACATATCATCCTGGCCTTTGCCGTGTTAATATTGTGAAGCTCTAGAAAACATATTAGTGAATCGAAGTATGTCTGTAAGCAAGTCTTACCCAGGACCTCTTTAGACGGGGGCAGACTAAGGCTCATTCCCAGTGCACTGTTCTCATCCTGGGCCCCTCCCTCCTGCACTGAACGCAGCAGGTCCCTCAGCCGGGACACCTCCTCTTTCAGGGACTCCACCTCCTCCACGCGCTGTTGCTTGGCGACCGACGTGGGGTTGAGTTTGAAGTGGAGAACTCTGGTTTTCACCGGATCATAGTCTCCCTAAAACAAAGATCAATAGAGAAATTTCCTCAGTTGACTTCCAAAACAAGACAAACATTTCACATTTTTGTAGCCATCTGATTTGATTATACTGAAGTTCTTATTTTCTCCAAAATTAAAATTAAAATTATTGCAAATATATATATATATATATATATACAGTGAAGAAAACAAGTATTTGAACACCTTGCTATTTTGCTATTTCTCCCACTTAGAAGTCATGGAGGGCTCTGGAATTTTCATCGTAGGTACATGTCCACTGTGAGAGAGATA
>JAVQKC010186478.1:0-16124 GCA_036025475.1 Philypnodon macrostomus | reverse complement strand
ACTGATCCGGCAATTCGTTTTTGAGTTATCGCGTTCACAGCTAGGATCTGCGGACGCGGACGCGCACCGACGTGATTCCATAATATCGGCGACACGCTGTTTTCGCCGATATAATAATAGACCCGGAAAATTGAAAAAAAGTACTTTTGGTCGTGCTGCCCAGTTGTACAAGAAGACAAGACCTAACTGAACTTGGACCAAATGTCAGGAATTGAATTCATTGAAATCTAAAGCAGTGCTTCTCAAATTGTTATACTGGGACTACATGCGTGGCACACTGTTTAGTTGTGGTTTAGGCCCAGATTTTGTATGTTTCTGGTCTTAAGTCCAAGTTTAGACCAGATTTAGATCTGGTTTAGTCCTCAATCAGTAGTCAAGTAGTTCTGATTTAGTCCCGGTTTAGCCCCAATTTAGCTCTTGTCTAGGCTCGTATATTGAGTCCCGTTTTGTCCTGAAAAGGCCTATTTTGGTTTTAATTTAATTCCAGTTCAGACTTGGTTTTGTTTTGATTTAGTCCAATAAAAATGTACCTGCGTCCTGTCACCTCAATTGAACCTTAAAAGCTGCAGAACCTGAACTCTTTGTCCTTGTATTTTGGCAAATATAATTATTTGGTTATTAGTGCAGCATAACAGACATCATCTGAGAAAAAACTAGACTTTGAGGTTATCTGTGGGCTGTATTATAATTATTTGGCTTTAGAGTGTGGGAAGGAAGTGTTTAACCAATCACACGCTTCCACAGGACAGGAGCGCTTTGATTGGTTGATACATCCATTATCTATTCAGAATTAGAATCTATCAGGAACAATGTGAAAGAGCAGATGTTTTATTTCAAAATTCACAGCTTTATCACAACTATTTTAAAGAATTAACAGCCAACTCCAGATGTTATTCTCATACGACCTGGCCTTTTTTAGACATCACTTTTATAGTCCCAAAATCAGGTAGGGCAGCTTTAAGTAGTGCATCTTGTTTTGAATGCTGACACCTGAACCGATTTACAGTGTGTGATTACTCAAAGTCCTGGCTCCTTCCTCTGCACAAGAGTGTAACAGATATCACAGTGTGGAAAACTCCATAGACCAGTAAGTGTGCTGCTTAGGTAATGAAGGGCAGCGCATCATGTAACTGACCTGCTGCGAGAGCCAGAACAGCAACATCTATCGGCCACAGCACAAACTTACCCTAGGAAAAGTAGGTCACCTGCATTAAACAGCTATATTTATACATAAATGGGGACTTGAGGTGATGACAATATATTTGTAATCAATGGAGAATGTTTGACTCCAACCCATATGCAAAGTTTTTTTACTGCTAATAAAAAGATAGCACATGGTATAAATGCTATATGTAATAGCTACTATGTGATAACAATATAACAATAAAAAATGAATAAATAAGGTGAAGATTTTTTTAAACTATCAACATACAAGGCTGTGGGCTTCCTGGTCAAAACCGGGGCTAAATCAGAAACTAACATTTAGGTCTGGAACAGGACAAAATCATCATTATTTTTTGGGAATGTTCTAATTTTCTTTAGAACATAACTGCATAAAGGCTCCAGACAAAAGACTAAGGCCATCATTGTGATAATGATACATTTGTGATAAATTTGTACAACAATATACTGAAAGAATTTTTGCAATAAAACCAATTCTTCTTCTATCGACACAAGAAAAAGAAATCAAATTCCCTGCAGTGAGTCCTTTGATGTGACAATTTTAAAATGTCTCACTAAAATTTTTCATACTTTCAAAACAAATAATTATTATTTAATTCTGATTTTTATTATTTCACACCACAGGAAAGAAATTCTGACATTTCTATATATCGGAAGTTTCCAAAAAAAAGTACTTACCTAAATCTCCGGCAGCATTGTACTTCTCCAAGGCCTCTTTCAATTTTTGATTTTTCCACAGTACTTCACCCTCAATCCACAGCTTCCTGGCTCTGCTCTCAGTTGAAAAGAGTTTGTCGAGCAGGCCACTGACGACCACGTTTAGCCTTAGCAGGGTCTTGGCGGTGGGCAGTTTTTGTTTGCACTGGATGCAGTCTTTGATGCCCACTTCTTCGATGCAGCGTTTGCAGAAAGTGTGGCCGCACTCGATGGTGGTGGGATCGTGAAGGAGACACTTGCAGAGGCGGCAGGAAAACAGGTCCAGGGCTTCGTCTTCAGGGCAATCTGCAGAGAAGTAAAAATCAAGGTTAAAAAAATGGCTGATTGATTTGACATACAATATCCTACAAAACAACAAAAATTAAAGCAGGAAGTTTTTTAAATTAGTATTTGAGGTGTTAACTATGGACAGTAGAGATTGTAGAACAATAAAAAGTCATAAGACAGATAAGTCCTAGAAAGAACATGCCCTACAGTTTTGCATCAATTCAAAATAGAAACGTACCAATTTTACTCAAGTCTTTTCAAGCATTACACTATCCAAAAGCACATTTAAAAAAAGTAGCATAGGATGGGTCTAAAGAAAAACAATTGTTTTTGCGTGTTCAAATTGTAGTCTTGTGTACTTCATACAGTACAACAGCAGGAGTGGAAACATTTGTCATGGCAGTCAGCAAAAAATGAAGACATTATTTGACCAGAAAATTCAGAAAGCCAACTGGCACACAACCACAGTGCGTGCAGCATTATACATATTTAAGATGCATCTAGATTTAATCTTCATAGAATTAACATTATCACATTTATGTCTGTGCTTGTGGTATGTGCAGAAAGATTACCAGTCCTATTGATAACAAGATTGTTGGAGCGATCATATTTTTTTTGTCTTTTGGCTGCAAAAGGCTATTTATACATATTTACATTATTTGCACCGTTTTCTATGCTGAAATTATATTTTAAATAGTTTTTAATAGTATTTTTACAATATAAAAAAGTGTGTCAGCAAAAAAAGCAAATCAGATCATAATGAAAACTCCAAAAAGTACTGAAGGTTTTATAGTCAGCCTCACCTCCATCCTCTCCGCCGCCGCCGTTACTCTGCCCGTTTATTGTCCAGGGTACCCCCAGCTCCTTCTCCCGGAGGCTCTTCGCGATCGTCTCCACCAACAGGGACAGTTCGTGCGGCTGCAGGTTGCTTATCCCGGCGGCGGTGCAGTACGACTCCAGCGCCTCTGAAATCCGCCCCGCTCTGGCAAGGGAGTCGGCTTTCCTCAGACACAAGCCCCGGTCCGGCTGCTGGAGGTCCGCATGCTGGGAGCTGTAGATCTCCACGGCCAGGTTGAAGTCCCCAGCCCGGTTCGCCTCCTCTGCCACCTCCAGCATCTCAGGGCAGATCCCCGCTGCCCCTGGGTTGGACAGCGGGTGGACGAACACTTCGCCCAAGTGGTTAATGACCCCCGTCTCCATTTTCCTTCTAGGTTATTATTTAGAGTTTTTAATTAAATAAAGAATATTGCCCCGGTTTGATCAGTTCTCATCCCCATCTCCACTGAAAGTAGGTTAGGGCCAACTTCCAGTCACACACCCGGGTAAAAATAAAAAGCTAGCTTCACAGTTAGTTGATGACACAAGTTTAGTTTGGTTTAAACCTTTTACTTGTATCTGGGTATGTTGTTTAGTCTTTGATAGCTTTGGTTAGTCCCAGTATTTACATGGGACATTCCCGCTACTGTTCCTCTGTTATGGAAGGTCGACCCAAGCTTCTGCCACCATTTAAACAGTGGGTAGTCGAACTAAAATGTATACAAGCAATTTAACTTTTGATTGTGCCTTTGAAGAAAAACACCATTAACTAACCATTTACGTTTGTTGAAACCCGTTAGCAAGTCAAAATCCTTCAGGCTTAGCAACTATCTAAGGAGCTTAGATTTCCACTAACCTTGCAAACTAGTTTAAAAACTAAATATATATTATATTTTAGTTGAAAAAAATCTATCTAGTGTTGAATAAACTGTTTTGATCGTTCTGCTACGAGTCCGAAATGACAGCGATTTCCCCCGGTGAGCTGCTGCAGAAGATAGGCTGTTGTTTTTATGTAAGAGACAACACAGAAGCCGACAGAGCTAACTAGGCTAACAGCGGGGTTAACTAAACTAAAACGCTAGCGATCCGTCCTCTTTCCCCTTCCGCCACAAAAGTCTTTCAAAAATGTCCCAACCCCCCGGTAAATTCGCTTATCCGAAGCCGGGCGTCATGCTCTTTGGTGAAAAAATCTCAAAATTCCGATGGAAATTAAGCTTCTCCGTCGGTTTCCCATCTTGGTCGTTAGCCAGTTAGCTCCCGCAGCTAAAGGTTGTCACTTCTACAGATACACCGAAGCGAGCTCGGGGCGTCACGTGACCCACGAGACCTGCCGTGATTGGCTCGTATGTGGCTCACTTATATAACGTTGATATTGTATAACCTTTTCGTGGCGACAGTAAAAAGAGTTATTGGCCCAGCTTCAGAAAGACTAACCCTGCTGTTGTTTTAACGGACTTTATATATATATATATTATATGTTCTGTGTTGAAAATTCCTTTGGTTGAATGGTAGAGGTGAGACATAACTTCACTGTTTGTCCTCGAAAGGCTTCTCCTAGTTCCGGATTGATTCATAGTTTTATGTAAGGGTTTATATAAGCGCTGTATGAGCTCTTGTTTTGGACTTAAACTGTGCTCACTACAACAAAGATAGTTTTATATAATGTTGTATTTATAATTGATAAATACAAACACACACACAAAAACTGATGATAAACAATACAAATATTATACATTATTATTATTTGCATTCCTGGCTTATATGGGCAGGTGAGAGAAAACACCCTGCTCTCATAAATGTATATAGCCCACTTCATTCCATCAAACAGTAATGACAAATCCTTCTAGATTCATATTTGCAGTGTTATTTACTAGGTCACATTGCAACTTTATTTATTTATGATGATTATGATGATTGATTTATTATTTGACCTTTATTTAACCAGATTAAACTTACTGAGATAATAAAATTCCTTTACAAAAGCGACATGAACTTTTTTTTTAAATTCTCACATATATATTTTTTTGCATTAGTCCAGATGCACTTAATTAGACGTAAAATGTCAAATAAATGCTGAAGGTCTGAACATGTGAGTTTAAGTTTTATACTGATTGTACTGAAGCCAGTGTGGGTGGGAGAGGTGATTTTGGTGTGGGTGAGACAGCAGAGTTGTGGATGTATTGGAGCCTGTCCAAAAGCTCATAGGAAATCCCAGATTGAATTCCCTTTCCACAATCCAGACAGGAAGGGTACATATACATTACTCCAACAATGACAGTTTGAATGACACATTTGTCCATTAGGCCAGACCATGTCACTTTCACAGAAGTGCTCCAATTTAAGCACAGTGCAAAATCATATATGACCAATTCTATCTATCTGCACTAAGGGCTATTATGGGATGCTTTGTATTCTTGTTGGTTTAAGTACTTCAAACTGTGTTGGTCTTAAAACAAAATATGCTTTATTGACCAGGCTAATTCTTGTATAGATAGATATTTTATAGAAATGCCAACATAACTTTTAATTGCTCCTATTGATTATTGGTCAGCACTATGGCCTTGTGTTGTGGTCTATAGAGACCCATCACCTGAACTTTTTGACCCCGATAGAACTCCAAGGAAGGGATGCATGCATGTATGTTTAGTATTTAAAAGATCAAGAATGACAGATTAGCATTAGCCTATTCAGTTAAACCCTCACATCATAGACATACCTAGCCAATCCTCTACTCAGGGGTGTCCAAACCTCTTGTATTTATTTTTTACTGAGGGCCACATTGTCAAATATTATAGAGAGGAGGGCCAATCGATGAGGTGACCGATTTCAACAAAGTCTCCTTCGGTTGATTTCCGGACACCTGTTCAAGCAGGTTTTTCTATTGTTTAATATTTGTCTATAGTATAACCTCATAGAAAAAATGGAAAGAGATCTTGTTACACAATTAATACTTTCTTTTAGTTGGATTATATAGAGTCATAATAAAAGTACAAACATGAGGGCCACAAAGAATTGTGCTGTAGGCCACATTTGTAGTTTAATATTAATCTTTTATTGGCCATGCTAATCATAAATATACTAAAAAAACAAGTGTGTAGTGTATGTGTGTAGTGGCAGATTTGAGTGTGCAGTCTGGAGTAAGTCAGTTTGTGTGCTGATGATGATGCACAGATGGAGCTGTAAATATATCTGCTATTGTCTGGTCTGATCAAATGTCTTTTACATTAGTTAAGATATGTGCAGTGGCCATTTATCTAAATCACTTTGTTTGCAACACTTCTGTAGTTTGAATGTAAATTACTTCTTGGTTTATCTATGAGGCATTCAATGGGGAATGCCTCATAGATGCATTGGAAACTCATCCAATTTTAGGCATATTCTATTTCCTCTTGTGAGTTTCACCACTACACATCCACACAGAGGGTCACAGATAACTTCCACTGAGTCGTGGTTTTCAGTGTTTTGAGTTTTTACACAGAGAAAAATGTACATGTTTTTGCCACAAAATTTACTGGCTTTAGCTTATTTTGTGTGACGAACAAGTACAAAAAAAAATCTTTGGAGCACACATGCATCTGTGCCCTACCACGTTGAGCATCTTCGAGCCTATTTGACCCGAAGGCAACACAGAAAGAGACATCATTTGGAGATGGCACTTCAATTTTGATTTAAATTGTGTAGAACTTTTGTTTGACTTATATTGCCCGCTTTAGTTCTGGTTTTAACCCAAGCTTTCCTCTTTTGTTTAGACCCACTTTAGACCTGATTTAGTCCAGGGTAGACCCAGTTTTGTCCTGGTACATTATCTTTGTTTGACTTTTTCTCTGGACTTTTGTGTCTGGCTGACTCAAAGTTTTCTTATTGGCTAAGTGAATTCAAATTAGGACCAATTATATGAGGTTTTATCCCAGTATGTACCACACTATTGGTCCATAACATACCATACTAGCAAGTTAGAAAAATTGGTAAATATATGCCCCAGTCAAAAATCTAAGAGAACCTGTGCTCTAATACTAAGCCTATATAGGTCTATTTTGTTCAACAGGACAGTCATATTGTGTTCCATAAAGAATCATATTGGATTTGCGATCTTCTAGTCAGCCACATCACTAAAAATATCTCGTCCCTAAGCTAAAGTGTGGTTGATAGGCTACCAATTTTTCTGTCATTAAAAAGGGCCAGTAACAGCAACTTTGATTTTACATTTTCAATTTTTGGCTTGTAGAATATCCCACTTATTTGTTGCATTTGCAGTTCTGTCTACTGTGATATCAACTATAAACCTTACTGACCGTACCATTTTACTGTCTCCACCTGACAATGTATAGACAGTGTGGTGTGCTTATTTTACAGAATCGAATTTGAGTGAGTAGGTTACTAAATAGTATAAGTTCGAAATAATATAATATTTTTTTATGCTGAACGACCAAGTAAGTGAAAATCCATCTTGTCAGACTCTCCCTAATGTGTTTGGGACTAAACCAGAACTAAACCAGATATAAACCAGGACTAAACTAGGACTAAACCAAATAAGGTATAAATCAGGTCTATATGAGGGGTAAACCACCACAAAATCAGGCCTAAAAATCCATAAGGACTAGCCACAACCAGATCTAACCAGTGCTTTGGTCAAACTGCACCCCCTAGTGTTACTAACAGATACTGGGGAGCATTTAGGACAAATGAAATACAGATAAAACTCACAATTGTACATTTATGAAGAGACTTATAGTATTTTAAAGTATATTGATTACTTTGAGTTAACTTATATAAACGTGCTTTTTTGTTGAACTGCTGTAATAATGTATGCATGTCACATAACCACTTTATCCTGACCCACTAACGTCTTAAAGGGACAGAATGCGACATGTGCCAAGAACGAGGGGTTAAAAAAGGCAATTAAATATGCACTTTTTACTGAATGTATTGAATATTTGACAGCAGGTGGATATAATTATAATAATGCATTGGTTTTATATAGTGCTTTTCTCAACACTCAAAGACACTTTACAATTACATTAGTCATTCCCTCACACCCGGTGGTGGTAAGCCCCACCACCCTCTAACCACCACCAAACAACCACATTCATTCATAGGCAATGTGGGTTAAGTGTCTTGCCCAGGGTCAAAACAAAAGTGTACACTGGGGCACCCCCACCTACAAACAAACCAGTGTCAAAATTCTGTTTGTATTTGTGTCAGCCCTGAGACTATATGGCGATTGTCCAGGGTGTGCCCCGCTTAAGGCCCATAGCTAAAGGATAACAACATAAGAGAGAACTGTGTACATCTAAGTTGGCCGGTTGTATGTACAATGTGTACATGTAGTACAAGGAATATTTCAACCTCAAATTCAACAAAGCAAAGTAACCTATGTTGTGTGTGTTGTTAGCTGCACAGTGCAGTGGTTAGCAATGTTGCCTCACAGCAAGAAGGTCCAAGGTTTCTGTGTGGAGTTTGCATGGTTTCCACGTGTCTGGGTGGGTTTCCCCTGAGTACCCAAAATATGCACATTAGGTTAATCCTCCAGCTCCTGACAGGATGGGTCCTACAGATCAATAAAGTTAAACCTACTGCGAGTTTGAAACCTTCTCTCATTTGTCTTGGGGCTGATGCCGTTGTAATGAATATTGCTGATTGTATTTTAAGAGAAATTATCTTGGCATCTTTAGTGGTTCTCAACTGTGGTTTAGGTTACCACTGGTGGTACTTGCAAAGACAAGTTCACTTTTAATCAATTTGTATATTCGGCACCTCTTTGGTTCATTTAAAAATATAAATATTCATATAGTATCTCTAAAACCATCTCTGTACTTGATGATGACTCACGTCCGTATTCTTCATCCCTCTCACTCTGACCCTGTGCTGACTCCCGCCCCTCTGAACACTTGTATAACTAGCGTGTCTGTTACCATAGCTCCCTCAAAGGCACATAGTATAGTGTCCACTCGTACCGGCTGCACGTGTCCGTCAACTACACTACCAGTACATTGGACAGCACACAAGATTGGACATAACATGTGTGGAGGCCCCTTTACCAACTTTATTTTATTTGTATAACCATTCGTACTGTGTGAACAATCAACTTTCTTTCTTCTGCATCAGTTAAGAATAATGCATTTGATTTTCATTGTGCCTCAAGTCTTTCTCAAAGTGCTTACAATTGAGTCGTTTTGTGCCTACTGTCTACAGTATATGGTCTCAGTAAATATATGGAAGTTTATTAATTTATTTTCTAAAAAACACTCTCAAATGATATATATTTATTCAATATTTTTGTATTGTGTAGCTATAAAGAGCTCGCCGATACATTACAAATATTAAATGCCTGTAACATAATAACTATTTATCTCTTATTATGATCTTTTATTGTGATCTTAATATTAGATTACTATATTGTACTGCCTATATGCGCATTTTATTAATGCACTTAAAGCATTATGAAACTATTTTATACTTTTTCTTCTGATTTTTTTTGTTTTTAATTTTCTGACCTCCAGAGCCTCCAGCTGGTCATTTACATGATCCCACAATACTCCAACATGAATCACATGCTGAACGTCAGGATGTCCCAGGGGGGCTGAACACCTCACTGGTGGGGCTGACTGAGAGCTGCTGGACACGTGCACGCTCCTCTCACGTGCACTCAGTCACCGGTGTTGCCAACGGCGACACTTCCTGTACAGAAGGGAACTGAACACTGAACAGATGGAGGTGTAATCAGACATTCATTCATTCTTGATAGAAGGATTTTTATTATAGTCATCAACAAGAGATCTCTGAATGACTGTAAATTCAAGCACATACTGTTCACTTGTTATCCATTTCATTATTACAATGGTCCCAGGTTCTGGGGTGTTAGACCTGAGCCTCACCAGAATATCATTCATAAGCTGCATTGGCTTGTCCAATAACCTGAGGCATTGGCAATCAAACCCCACTCTAACACTTGCATCTAGCCAACAACATCTCCTCAGTATCAGGATCAATACTCAAATGCCTCCAGCAAGAGGGCAATGGCTTTCACAGCAGTGTGGTTGAGGATGGGCACCTGTACTTTTACACTTATGTTCTTATACAGTACAATCATAGGGGCCAAATGTCAAACAAGGCTTCAGTCATAATAATCCAGAGGCTCAAGGAAAATGCTGTACTTTAGTTTGTTTTGCTTATCCTGTGTGGATGTGAACAGTTTCATCCTCCAATGAAGCAACGCTGCTCTTGGCTAGTTTTTTCTGCTAAGTCAGCTCAGGAAATACAGGCCTTTGAGAATAATGGCATAAAATCATTTACTTACAACTTCCCCCGCATGTTAGTGCTTTCACTGTGAGAATATTTTCCCCAATTGCTTGAATACTTTCTAACCTGAGTCACCTGCAGAGTGAAAGGATGCTGCCGCTGCTGTTGCCACGGCGACGACTACATTCTGCTGGACCACGCTGACGTTTGTTTCAAAGGCCCTTCCTCATTCATGTTCTGTCCTAGAAACGGCTGAACGTGATGGCTACCACCCACCAGTTCCCTACACGTGCAGAGATTGGGCAGGTTAGGGAACAAAAAAGCACAAAGGAACAATGCGGAATGTGCAAAAATGTCACTAAAAATGGGTTGAACAAATGGACGTACTTATACTGGAATTAATTTGACCACTCACGTCACTTAGGTGGAGTGGTGACAAGGTAAAAAGCAAGGCCAATCCAAGTCCAGACCAGATCTAAAAGAAGGACTAAAAATAACTAAACAAAAGGATTAACCAGAACAGAAGCTAAACCAAGAATAAACTGAGTCTAAACCATGTCTAAACAAGGACTAAAACAAGTCAAAAGCTGTAGGCCTACTAAACCATGGGTCACAACTAGGTCCAACCTAGATCATAAAAAGACTAAACCAGAACAAAAGAATAAAACTTAAAACTATTGGTCAAACTGGTATCCCACAAACTCTGATTTGATGTTGCTGTAGAGGCCAGAGAGTAGGGACTAAAGTGAAATAATAATTATGACTACTGTTCATCACAGAACAGGGTCAGATACACCTATAGAGACCTACTAAAACTGTATGCAACTGACTTGTACCATAGACTGAAGACCACAGAAAAAATACCTTTAGTTTGGTTGAAAATCAAACTGGATTTATAACAAAGTAACTAGAATACACAAAGGTGAGTGATTCAGTGGGTCAGTAGTATATAGGTATCCTACAGGTGACCTTGAGGCAGAAAGTTATTTGAATGCACTTCTCTCTTGTGACTGGCAAAACTACTACCATTCATTTTTTAAGACCAGGTATCATTAACTATTTTTGGCCTTTATTATTTTGCCTCCTGTTGGATCTATATATTTTTAAGGCAATTTCATTAGCGTTATGCGTCTTCTTGACTCTTGACAATGATACTTACTGTTGACATCACTGTTTTGAATGCAGTTTGTTTTTTCTGTCACCATTGTACTATACTATACTATACATTTTTAATATAAATTTTAACATAAAAGTGAATAATGGTCAATAATATTTGTAATGCAGTGTATGGAGTAAATTAATAATGCATTCGTAAAGAGTATTTGGGTAATGCATAATTATTAGCCTATTATTAATCACTGAGGTGTCGTTTTCACTATGGCCTGAAGAAGACCCTTTGTTGATGAAACGCGTCATGGTCCATACTTTTATTTCACAACATGCAGAGAGTATTTTTTTCCTAGATAGAGATAAGACAGTCAGGACAATCGGCAATGTGTAGAAACCATTCTGAGCCTTTATTGGAACATATTAAGGCTTTAAATACACAACTCCATGTCTTTTTAGTTTAGCATTTCTTTAAAAAAAAATAATTCGAGTCAATCAATACTGGTCTGACAGTCGAGTTATTGTTCTGCCCTGGGACTAAACCGTTTGAAATGAAGTCAGATACGAGTGAGGGGAGGGTGGGTAAGTTACCAACCAGCTCAAATACTGAATATCAAAGATTCACCATCATACCAATTCACTTTACACCATATCCCCCATATATAAAACTCAAGTCAAATATGAACAAGCTTTCTTTCATAATACACAGAAGTGGGAAAATAGAGACGGTATATTTGATTGTTTAAGTTAGTTGTAGTTTTTCCTCAGTTGCTTGTATGGCACACAAGTAGAAGTAATATTGAAAATTATTAATATGAGTAATTCATTAAAATGTGAACAGTTTTGCAATAATAATAACAACTGTGCCAAATATATGCAATTGGCTGTGTTTTATAGATTAATGCTGGCAGTGGGGGTGCAATTCAAGACAATGTCCTTAAGAGGGAGCAAAACCCATATAGATACATACCGGTTTATTCTCCTACCTACCTAGACTACTTAACTAGTGCACACGGGCACTTTTTCCTTGTTCACTCATTCTCCTCATTCTTCAAACTGGTTTCTTGTCACTTAATCGCTCAGTCTTCCATTTATAACATGTCATTCTACTGAGTGTCCACAAGATAATAAGCTTGACAGTACAGTAATAAATAAACATTGCCCGTCCAAACTCATTTAGATTGTCTCCTGCGTATTTCCACTCTAAGGACAGGCAGCAAAACCCCCCTTCAAATATGATACACATTTTAATACAATTTCTCTACATGATGGCAATTTGTGTGCTTGCAAAATATCAGATTGAAATAAAATGATGTACTTATGATTTTCACTAGCCATTTTTGTTGTTGAAAGTAACTTGGTCTTAACCAGGACTAAAAATATGATAGAATTTTTAAGTATAGCAGCACAAAATCGGGCCTAAATTAGTTAAAAATGTGTGAAATCCAACAAGTCTCAAAACTGATCAATCAACCTATATTTAGCAAGTTGGCTAGTGTCAAATTTAGAGACAACAAAAGAATATGTCAAATTAAGTGCATGATTTAGCCCACCGAGGAAAAAACAACAACTGTACAGGACATCAGATTTGTGCTATGTTGGCAATTTCTATCTTCTCAATCAATATTCAGAATTCCCGTGTGACTTTCTGGTCTATAAAACAGAACATAAAAAAAGACAACATAAAAACATTTACAATATATTTTCCAGCTGGTCTGTTTGGTCATTTCACATCTTGCCACTTCTGCCTGTATTACCCCTATCCCTCCTGCGCCCCCCCCCTGCCCCGATGCCACTGCGTTCGGTCAAAGTTAAGACATGACTCCAAAGACGGGGTTATGGCGACAGATGCTCGGCCCGATCTCCTCGTAGTCCTTTTTGGTGTGACATACCTGGTAGAACTCAGGCTGTGGATTAAAGACAAGAAGAAAACAAATCCATTAATGGGTTATTATTCAAATTGATATTACTACAAACAAAGGTGGAACTATGGGCCTATGGTAGGGTATATTCTTCTCTTAGTCCGTCGCAGGGCTAAAACTTGCACACAGACAGCTGACAGACCATTAACATTTATTAAAGTGTATCTTTGGACAAAACAACCATTTCTACATGATAAATATAGTAGAGTTTGACAGCAGACAAGATATAACTTCCATTACGTCTAATATTTTTAAGCAAAGGCTAAACAAATCCCTATCAACTATGAAAAGGGTCATCATACGGCGTATTCAACTCAGACATAGAGAGGGGGCACTTCTGACTCACTACTTGAGCCTTTCAGACTTCTCATTTTAGTTAAGTGCTTTAAAGGATCCTTCCCTTCAATTGAGAAGTGGGCTACATTTGTTATAGTTATTAGCATTCATCCTTGAATCAAAGTTGAACTAATTTTAACCCTAGTGCAAATTAGGGAGCGAGTCAAAGAGTAAATTTAAAATTTAAATCTAAATTTAAATTTAAATCAGAGTAAATTTAATATGAACTAGAGTAACATTGCTTGGACTAGAACTTGGGATAACTGTAATTTTAATATGGCTCAATAAAGGAATGTATTTTTCTACATAGATAGGTGAAGAAACACAATCTTGCTACTACTTTTCATTGTTTGCATTGGCTAAAGTAGTGAAGAGGGGATAAACAAGGGAAAAGAGGGCCTTAGGGGCATGCACCTAATGTTAGCTTTTTCCTCAACAAGATATCAGAAGTAAATAGACAGTACTCACAGTAGAAGCTAACATGGAACCTCCAAACCACACAGCGTATCTCTGCATGTGGTGAGTGATCACCTGCACGTCGATGGGTTTGGGCTGGGACAATATGAGATTTAGATTACCCACATTGCTTTATTTATCATTGTTGTACATTTGAATCATTGTGTTAATAACTAGGACAAGAATGGGAACTGTAATCTGAATATTGCAATTAAAGCTATTGATTAATGAAAAATGGCAATAAAAATAAATGCTCATTTTTACCTTGAGTTTTCCTCCACTCAGCTCCTCACTGATTTTGAGCCGTGCGTCGACCGTTCTCTTCAGGTCTCTCTGTAGACGTCTCCCAAAGTCCCTGAACATGGTGGAGCCTCCGGACAAGACTACGTTCTGGACAACACCACATGATCACAATGGAAAAAGGTGGATATAGAGTTTGCACATGAACAAACACACAGTGATTTCCTTCATGTTTTTTTTATTTTCAATACCATAGCATTCCAGACAAAGTGGGATTGGGGAGATTTAGTTTACTAATGCAGACTAAGACAGTGTATAATGTTACCTTGTAGAGCGGACGCCTGACATCGATTGGGCAGTTCTGAATCACCTCGTCCACCACCTCAGAGATGGGCTGGGTAAAGTCGGGGTTTGCAAACTGGAAGAAGAGAAAATCAACAACATTCAATTATCAACATTAAACACCAAAGGCATTACATTTACTACATAAGTACTAGCACATACAAACTTGTATTTCCATGTTACATGCTCTACACAAAATGTAGATGAATATGGGACTGATTTGGTCATTTTGTAAATGTAGTGCACATGCCATCTTTTTGTGATATGCTTTCCATAAAAAGTATTTTGATGGTGCTGAACTATATATTCTGATTGTTTTTCTTAGGGGTGTAAATCTATCAGTGTCAGGCAATTAAATTTTGATTCCTATTCTGATTCTTACCATCCCATTCAATACAGAATAGTTTTTTGATTTAGAAGAACGTTAGAAAAATATTTATTTTTACATTTGATTTAGGTTATTTGCAACAAAAACACATACAAATCTAACACTTTTTCTACTTTATCAGGTGATGGATATCCATACAATTTCATTTTTCTTTGGCTGGGTACAGGGTGATGAGGAAAAGCTGAAATAATTACATTGATAAAAAATAGTTTTGAACTTTTTGAAATGTTTTAATTTGATTCAAGAATAAGAATTGTTTTTTTTTTCCCCAACATCCTTAGATTAGAAACAGAGAGTACCAAACATACATCAAATGTCAGTTCACACTAGTTATTCCTCAGTATATTAGTGTGTGTGACCTCAGGGTGGAAGAAGATCTCAGGTCCCAGGAAGCGCTCATAGCCCACATCTATAGTGAACTCTTTCTTGCTGATGGCGTTGATGCCCGTGTACTGTTTGATCCACTTTGAGCCGTCTGTGTCGTACTTGCTGAACTCTTTGACCAGGTCTGGACACACGTAACTGAAACGCTCCTGAAAGCAGAGAAAACCCATGCATTATTTTAAGTTTTGCAGTGCAGTATTGGAGATAGTCGAAATTTTGGCCTTGTCAAACTAGCACTTTCAACTTTTTTTTCAACAATCGATAAGTGTATGACATAGTGTGTGACAAAAGATCCAGTGTAGAGGCTAGTTTTAGAGAAATTGTTAAAAACATACAGTTAAGAAAATCCCCTGCTCTCTACAGCACCAAGTCAGAGTTTCACTCAAACACAACAAAGTGGTCCTTTTCCAAATCCCGAGATAATTAGTTATTATTCCTTATTATCTCGGGATTTTGGTAAAATTATTAAAAGAATTAAGAATTAATTAAGAGGCTCCGCCCCCAAACCATGACAAACATGGGAAGGGTCTATTTTACTTTTTTGATTTGTCTTGATGTTTGTGAAGGATGTTTTTACCAAATTTAGTAAATTTCCCTAAAACTAGATTCTTCTTTCAGTCTATAGGGGGCACTATAGAGGTAACTGCCATCATATTAGTCAGATGTGTTCAGGGCCGGGGGGTAATTAGGTGTTTCATGTTTGAGCCTAATCGGGCAAAGTATGTGCA
>JAVQKC010186475.1:0-41670 GCA_036025475.1 Philypnodon macrostomus | reverse complement strand
TTAGGACTTTCCAGAAACATTTTTTTATATAGCATTTCTAAATGTAAATGTGAGATATGTGAGACTTGTGGTTTGCTGGTGTCTTCAAATCCTCTTTGTCCTTGTGTGAGAAAGCATATGTCCTCAGCTTGTGTCACTGTATCTCATTTATCCTCCTGAACCCATGGATAAATACACCTTTAAGGACCTGCCAGTCTGCAACTTTAGCACATCCTTCCCTTCTGTCTTCTGCCTTATGTTCCTTCCTTACACTGCTTTTGTATATGTGCTATTGAAACATCTTGTTGTGTCACAGAGTAGTATTACTTCACAGCACACATGGTCCATTGTCAGCCATTGTTCATGAGACAAACTTGATTGTCCCATGCATAATACTACAGTTGGTCTAGCCACTTAGCACAGGGAAATGACCAGTGTGGTGCAATTAAGTACAGTGTGTGGTTAACCTGGTGGTCTAAACTTGGATCAGCACCCCCACCTGGTCCACCTGCACCTTTGTTAGCAACCCATGACACCCCGGGGTGACAAGCCCATAGCATGTGCCTTCTCCTCCTCCAAATCTGCACTTAATAGTTTTCAACTTAGTGTGGCTTTTCTCTGTACTGGTCTGAACTATAGGTCAGCCTCCCCATTAATTAGAGCCTCTAGTGATTACAGGGTTAGGGCGAAAATGGCGGAGTTTGCTGAGAGTGTGGCGGGTCCAAACGGGGGCAGATCTGACTGTTGACTTAACCATGTTAGCTTCCAGGTTAGGTGTTGATACCATTCTACAACCAGTCTACAACCTCAAATTAATCAAGCTATTCCTGCCTGAAGAAGTTCTCATTGTAAATGCTTTATATTGTGTTTGCCACTGCCTATTAGATATGTATACACTTATACATATCAACAATATACAACATTTTTTCTAAACCATCACTTATCAGTACATGTAGGCTGCTCACATCTAATCCCATAGAGACTTCCATAATGTTGGGTTCAGATTTGTGGAGCTAAATTGGGTGAAAATCTTTACTAGCAGCCACAGCAATGAACTCATGTCACATTAGTAATAACCTGTGACAATTCTGGATCCAGATGGTGAGCCAGAGCCACATTTTGCATTTTGTGATGCAACACAATTTGAAATCATTGATCTTGCCAAAAACACATAGCACACATCAGTTTACCTTACAGTTGTGGATGCCAAAATCTAACTGTTATTTACTCCAGCTATGCTAACGGGTGCAATCACTGGTTCGTATCCTGATTGTGCAGTTGCTGGTGTGGACAATGAGGGCGGAGAGAGGGAAATGTGCACGGCAGCTTTCCATTATGAGATAGTGTGTATTACTGTAATCCAGAGGGCCTCCTGCTCGCTGTGGCGTGTGCCAGACTCCTGGGTGGGCAATCTCAGAGACAGTGGGGGAGGCCTAGCTTATTTCTGGGCACATTTGGCATGGCCTATATGGCTGTTACTAGAACGAGAAGTGGAACAGGAGTCATCAGAAGACATTTTAGGGGGAAAGAGTTTAACTGAGAACGGTGTTGAGAGCTGTTTTGGTTTCAGGCAAAAAAGCGGGGGATATTCAACAGAAATATTCAACATGCTAATAACCTGTTCACAAAATGGTTCGATGCATTTTTTTCAGGGCAATTTATTTGTTCTGTTTCAAGTTTTCAATGGGACATAAGTGCCAGCTATTATCTCCCTTTATGTGTGAATGTGTGTTTTTTATAATTTAGGCAGCCACAATATTTTCATTATTGTTTTGATTGTCCTTCAGCATTTATGTCTCCTGTTCCGAATCATTGTATGATTGTGTGTTAATGTGTTTTCCCTGAGTTTTACCTGTAAGGCGTCTAAAAAAACTATCACCTGCAGTCACTATAGTGTCAAAAAGCTTATCCATGTCCCAATAGCAGCAGTTTGGCACCAGGGCTGCTTTCCACTGAGACTGGAGCGATGGCTGGTGTCCCACTGGAAATGAGTCTCATGCCTGTTAAGGTGCTTACAGGTACACCGGCAGAGAGGATTTGAAGGACTAGACTTTTTGACGTTCAGATATTCCAGAAAATATATATATATAAACTACTTGTAATATTGTACAGATCACATGGTTCAGAACTGTGTTAAAACATCATATTTCCACATTTGACCTAAATCAGATTCAACTTTGTAGCCTCAGTACAGTTTTGTTATAGTTTTGTTTAGTATTTCTTTGGAGGAGCTTGAAGAGCAATATGCTGTATGTGGACCTTGTTTAGACTTAATTTGAATCTCATTTAGTCCTGGTTTAGTTCTGTTATAGTGCCAATGTTTGTCTTTACTAATGCATTTTCAGAATAAATCTTTAGTATCTGGAAGTTTTGATTTTGGATGAAACATGAAATGGTACTTCCAAAGCCAAATATTTTCTGTTGAGGTTGAGATTTCTCAAAAAAACAATTCAATCGGCAAAAAAAATAAAAATAAAAAATAGGCACCCATTTTCTCAGTGTGAATGGCTCTAACACGGCGGGACACTCAATTGTCATAGTTACTGAAACAACAATGCTGATCACTCCAAGGTCATAGCCTGGTGTGACCTGAGTTCAGGGGGAGGTCGTCTGGGTCATCCTGAGAATAATAAGTGGGAAATCTTCACTTCCCAGACCTCCCAGTAACCTTAACAAGGCTGGAGATTTATGGGCCCGGTGCAGACAGCCCTGATTGGCTTTATGGACTGGACTTCCACCCGAAGTGTGTTTGAAACATGCAAAGATAAAAGATAAATTCATGTTATGAGCTCATTCTGTTACAAATTGCTGACCGCTGTACTGCTGTTGTCCGAACATGTAGTAGTCCCTTTAGAACTTGTAAAGTGAACTCTATATCCTCGCTTGGCTGAGCGGCTGACTCTCACTCTAATAGACACGTATACCCACACACTCAGAGGCATGCACTGGCACAAGTGCAGTCATACATGGGTCACCTGGCAGGTCATGCCCCCCCACTGGTCAACCCTGCTGCTGTAAGACTGCATTGATTATGTGCTTGTCTGTGAGCAGCCAGCCAAGCATGTGCATTGTAGCATCTGACCACTTCTTATATGGGCATATGTTTGGTTTGATGTTTTACTTACCTACTGTTTTACCACATATATATTCCTCTATCTATTCAGTGTTTATACACATGTTCCCTGTGTATCATATTACAGTATATGTACAGTTACATTACAGCGTATATACAGGTTTGATGGATGACGTTTCACTAACCCTAAATAATAACCCATAATAAATGTAATATATTTTACAGTTTTATCTTTGTTTGATCAGTAAAAACATAAACAAAAACAATGTATCTCCAAATTATATTGTATTGACAATTGGCAAAACATGTCAAAAAAGTTGTGACAGGAGCAATAAAAGACTGAAAATCTAGCCTATACAGTACATGCATAATATATAATCATAATTTGGTATCAAGTTTTTCCTATATGTTTTATGGGTATGATGAATCTAGCCTATACAGTACATGTATAATATATATTCATAATTTGGTATCAAGTTTTTCTTATATATTTAGGGGTATGAAGAGCAGGTAAGATATTTTCCTAGAACTTTCTGAATAATAATGTCTTGATACCATATTTGTTTACTATCTTATGACAGATGTCTTTTTGTGTGTGTTTTCTTCTACAGATGAGCAGTTCTCCCTGGCCCTGTCCACAAGTGACCCACAGCTGCTTTAAATGACACACGCTGCTAATGGCCGAGAGAAGACACCCCGCAGGTGCAACCATGAAATATGTGCAAGGAGCCATGACGCCTGAGATAATGGTGCAGGTCCAGTCCACTGTGTCCTCCACTGCACTCCCTCTATACACCAGGTCTGCACTGGCTCAGGCCTGGGTGGGACAGATGGTGAAATGAGGCCCTGTGCATCAAAGGAGGCAGGGGGCAAGGCATTATGGGAGATAAGAGATGAAATGTTATGATTGCATTTCTTCAAAGCACTATTATCAATAGGTCATAATTGTATGTCAAAGGCTGTGATTATGATCAAGTAGTTTTATTGACAGTATATTTTATGTCAATATAGTGAGCCTCATGTTGTACTACAAGTAAGGGAACAAATATAGGTCAAAATAAAATAAAAAATGAATGTATGTGTTATTTTTGACAGCAACAAGAAACAACACGCTTCCCTTGGTTGTACCGTCTCTACTAAAGTCTTCAGCAGGTGACCATTACCTCATCGGGAGCTTTTTTGTCGGTGCCATGTAGAACCACATCCAGAGCAGGACACGGGGAGAAGACGGGGCAGTTTCTAATTAAAGCCAAAGGAAGAGTGTCATCTGCTGCGAACTCACAACTAGGGGCCACTGCAAATCAATGAGAGAGCCAGCACTGTCATCATCATCAACGGCTTGCCATCAGTGCAATTGGAAGGGAACAAAAAGAGAATAGAAACCCTCTACCAGGAAGCTCCATACCACCTGTGCAGAGCTGTAGAAGGCAGGGGAGAGGAAGAAAACCATGCAGGCAGGCAGGCCACATAAGATTGGGATGTTTTTGAAGCCATTGAGAAAAGCTGGGAGATTTATCGTGTCTTAGTTTTGGGGTGGGCAATTTTGTCATCACCACCAAAGGACGTCTATTTTGATAAATAAAGGTGCGTGGTGTGGACATTGGTTTTCTATGGAGTGATCCAATGACCCTTCTAAAAAACTATGGATTTTCACACTGGCTGCATACAGTGAGCACCATGCATGTTCTTGGCAAAGTAAATGATTGCACAGAACAAATGAGGGGGCTATTGAATTTTGTAAGTGGTATCAGTGCTCCTGTTTGGATGAGCTTTGCTCTCTGATCAGCCAGATATGAGAATGTGGGATATGACTCAAGCACATAACGGTATGTTCCTGTGGTATTGGTATGTTCCCATGGTATTGGTATGTTCCCATGGTATTGGTATGTTCCCGTGGTATTGGTATGTTACCATGGTATTGGTATGTTCCCGCGCTATTGGTATGTTCCCATGGTATTGGTATGTTCCCGTGCTATTGGTATGTTCCCATGGTATTGGTATGTTCCCATAGTATTGGTATGTTCCCGTGGTATTGGTATGTTCCCGTGGTATTTATATGCTCCCCTGGTATTGGTATGTTCCCGTGGTATTGGTATGTTCCTGTGGTATTGGTATGTTCCCGTGGTATTGGTATGTTCCCATGGTATTGGTATGTTCCCGTGGTATTGGTATGTTCCCGTGGTATTGGTATGTTCCCATGGTGGTATGTTCCCGTGGTATTGGCATGTTCCCGTGGTATTGGTATTCAAAATGTTTCTTAAGAACAAAAAGTGCATGTATCTTTTCGTTGTTTGTTTCCATTTGAATGATAATGATAAATTATGACATACAGAAACACAGCTGCTTTGGACAAAATATAATGTATTTCCATTTGCAAAAGTACAATGTGGTACAAGCACATTGGAATTCTTGTGTTTCTCCAACTCAAGATTAGTAAACAAGTCATACAAACATAAAAAATACATACAACATACATTTAGAATAGAATAGTGCCTGGTATTCTGATGAAATTTAAACCATGAGAGCTTAGTACCAAGGACAGTGATGCTCCCAACCTCTTTTGGTGTCAACAGCGACAGTATCCACACGATTGTTTGCCATGTAAACACCATCCAATGACTAATTTTAAATCTTTGCCATGTGGCTCCTAGCAGGTGGACCTTTTTATTCCACTAAGCAGCAAAGTGGATGGCCAAAACACAGGCCAGGAAGTATTGTGCCAGAATTCTAGCCCGTGAAGCTACTAAGCATGTCTATACATTCAATGAATTTATAGTTTTAGGAAAATCATTCTCCTTCGAGCTGACTTTGGTGCAGCTAAAGACAGACAAATTGTAACGTGAAAAATGATCTAGACAAACAGTGACATGCCTAATTTCATTGTCCACAAACCTTGCTGTTTTTGGCACTCCTTCCATCGGCCATATGGTGCTGGTGGGGCATATAGAGCAGACTTTCAAGCGGTACCATCCCCATATGTCACCACGATAATCTTTCATCCTCCATCTCCGACTCTCTTCCTCGCCCATGGCAACAATTTTATTTCTGCATCAATTAGCACCGTGATTAATACAACAAGCAAACAGTTTAGAGCTAATGGCACAAATTAACATTGTTCCTCGTCATGAAACAGGCTTAACAAAAACAACCCTCACCATCACTTTGCATGCACAGTTTTGTCCCTAATTCATTAGGTCTGGGGTCAAAGAAGACCTGGAATCTAGGCCCAGTTGTGTATTGTCATTGTCACGTTAAAGAAAAATAGTATCTAGAGCAGGGGTGGGCAAACGTTTTGACTCAAAGGCCACATAGGGTTTAAAAATGTGCCAAGTGGGCCGGCTGATATTGTATTCTTTGTAAACTGCAGCCATTTCTTGATAAATGATGCATACAGCCTTCGATCGGACCTCAGTGAAAAAATATGTTGATGTGGAGTTAACTGGTTACTGCAGCAACAGTAAGTGAGAAATCGGCAATATTTGATCATTTAAAAAATATGAGAAAATGCTTGGCGGGCCGGATTAAAGTGGGTTTTTTTAGTGGTAGACATAAATAAACAAACTGCCAGACCGCCAAACAAATTTTCCCTCCCCATTGTGTTCCTGTAATCTAATTATAAAAAGCTCAAATCAATTCTTTCAAATCAGTACCCTATTTGTTTGACACCATGCCCTCTCGAACCTACCCCAAAAGACACCTCCTCTAAATAGTCTGCTTTTCAATGCTTCTCCACCACCAAGGAACTGCCAAAGCACTCTTGAAATGCCAACAACCCTCGAAAGAGACCATTCATCGTGTTAGCTTTGTATCCCATTCAACGTGTACCTACAACTAGCCTCCTCTTGTTTGCTTTTCTGTTTGGTAATTACAAACTGATTGGCGCCGGCGGGGTGTGCATGGGTAAATAGAGCTGTATAGGGACCTGTCATGTGTGTGCAAGTGGAAAGAGGTCCTCGCCGCGCTGAGGGATAAGATGATTTGTTGGTGATTGACAGCTACCTTGAGACTGGCCTGATGGAGTTGTCAAACCGGTATGGTAACAGGCTGTTTCCTTTACCACTGCAGATGTAGTCCTCTCCGCTGTACTGCACAGACACACACACGGACGCACACAAGCAGTAGGCGCATCACGGAAACTCAAATATTTATAAGGACACCGGTTTTTCAGTGCAACACTAGAACACATTGTCGAGTTTCAGATCAAATGTTGCCCACTGGGTTGTTCTTGTACAAATAACCATCTTCTACCAACGGTTTCACACTGCCACCTCTTCTATATCACAGGTTTGTTTTTTCTGCTCAAAGCCAACACGGTGCAGTATTTTGGGGGTGTCTTCTTGCGTGGATACAATGGCGATCCTGCATCTGGGAACTCAGTAGGAAGACTATCCCATTTCTCACTTGCGCTGGTGCTGAGAAGGTGTTCATTTTTACAAGGGGGGTGATAGTGTTACGGCCAAATGAAGTCGTGCAAAATTCTCTGTGAAAATCTGGTTATGAGCATCATCAGCTATGATTTCTGACTGGTGCTATTCATCATACAAGTCCATTGAGAATCTCACGCAGCAATACAGCAGTAGATGGTGGGCTGAAGCTCTCACACAGCACTTGCCATTATAATGAAAGTAAGCCACATAAAATATTAAGTGACTTTCATTCATACATTTTTACTATGCGACTGTACCTCTGAATTCAAATACCAATCATTTAATACTGTGTTTGCTATACAGTGATTGAGCCTCAAGAGGTCTTAGGCCTGTATTTTCTGTGCCAGTCCCAAGCCAAGATAAATGGAGAGGTTTGCATCAAAACGGGCTTCCGGGGAAGAACTATCCCTAAAACAAATTCAAGACAGTGGATTATTTGCTGTTTTTGGTTATTTCTGTGATAGGATAGCAATATATAAATATAAACTGCATGTTTTGAAGGGTTGCAGGTTCTAGAATGTGATGATGTAATACCCTCAGATGGGGGGCAGGGGCCCGAATTCTGTATTAACTATATGGAATTTCTTTTATAGGAAATATCCCTCCAAAAACTCCACAAATGTTAAATCTGATCATTTTTATTAGTGACCTGGTCCATTACCCTCCTGTATCTATCCAACTACACACAAAATCTGCAAATTAACACCAGTCATTTTCCTGCTCCCCATCTCCCATTAATATGTACAGGCTGTAGAATGTTGTGATGTCACCTGCAACACTGCAAAATGCTGTACATAAATAAATCAAGCTAAGGCCATATATTTAAGTTAATGGTGGAATCCAGTTTATTATACTGTTCAACTTTTTGTCCCGTCTCTGGATCTCTCTCCTTCCCCAGACTTTGCTCCATTTCTTTATTTCCCCCACGTCTTGTTATCTTTGCTGTTATTCATCTCGGGAACAAAAGCTAAGTGTTTAACTGTAACTCAGATCAAGGGCCCTGCTTCTTCCTCCCCGGAAAAGGTGGAATAACAACCATGGCCGCCGTTGAAATCAGCCGTGTGCCTTCTGTTGGCTCCAGACTTCCACATCTGTGCCGCGCCTCTGCCTGTCTCCCACACAGCTGCTGTCGAAGCTGGGGAGGCTTCAGCCCAGTGCCTCCCCGTCCGGCTCCCATCAGAGAGTAGTCCCCTGGGAACACAGTTGACTGGCACCTGGACTGCCAAGCACATGATGGATCCTACCAAGAGGATCTAAAAGTGACAACAGAGGTGAGGCTGCCGGAGTGGCCACCAGTGAACCTGCGGACGAGGGGCAGATGTGGTCACTGCCTAAGCATTGTGCATAGTTGTCTTGGTGAAAATACACAATCTGAATGCATGTGTGTGGTTGGGTGTTTTGGCACACATAGCACCCACCCCCTTTCCCTCCCCAATTTCAGTCACAATCTCCATCTGGACGTAAGGTATTTCATTAGCTGTAGGATGATACATAATATTTTGAAAGCTGACAAAATTATCAGCAGTGTTTGAGATTTTCGGAGTTTGTCATATACTTCCAAAAATGAACAAATAAATATGGAAGGAACTCACTGGCCACTTTATTAGGTACGTGTGCCTATGAGCTCTTCTACTGTTCTACTGTTACCTTTAAAAGTAATACAGAATTGAAGCCTTTATTTGGCTCAGCATATTGTTTTGTCATGTCTGGCATGACCAGCTTGATCTTCTGATACCAGCTGGATGAAAGCGTCACTCTTGCCCCGCGGCGTCCCACTGTGCCACTGCCTCCACCAGACACAGTGATGGTAAGTGACTGCTGTAATTGTTCTGCTCCCAGCTCAACACTGGGCCGTCCAACTGACTGCTTCCTTCTGGTGGTGCCGCATTGGCCTCATGTGCCAATGCACTTCGCCCCTCAACACAGACGTGAGAATTGTATTTATGTACTCAAGATTATCAAAACTGTACTGTATCCTTATGGCCTATATAAAAGGAGCTACAATTTTCACTTGGTACACTCACTGGCCACTTTATTAGGTAGATGTTGTATCTCATAAAATTGCATCTTGTGTGGTCTTCTGCCGCTGTAGCCCACCTGCTTGATGTTTTATCATCTTCTGCATTCATGGATGGCTTACTACAGATCTTATCAAACCAGTCAATATTATTCTCTGTAAACCCTATAGACATGGTTGCATGTAAAAATCCCTGAAGTGGCCAGTGAGCGAATTTGCACTTTTGTATTATTAAAATATAATGCTAATTCAAGTGCAGTGCCACCATGATATCTGAATTTTCAAACCCCTTTACCAGCATGCCCCAAACCGAATGAGATAATAGCTCCTTTTCTGAAATATGTACTGCATGTTCCCTCTAAGAGGACCTCATTTAGACTTGTGCGAAGATCCTGTTTCTTCACATTTTCATCATCGTCATCATCTCAGTGCCATTCTCTGTGCACTGAGATGATCTTGGGTGCCTCATGTAGCCTCACTAACTGTGCCACTAACACGCCCACATGCTTTTTACACACACTTACACAAGCAAAGCGTGCAGAAGAAGCGAGGCAGCCTGACTGTACTGTACATCAAATATTAAATTGTTTACCATGGCAAATAGACTCATCTTACTCCAGTCCGATTGAAGTGACAGTCATTGCCTACGAGTAGCATATCCATGTTGGAGGCCTTCACTAGTCTGTACCCTAAGAGATTTACTGTATTTTATCTGTCTTTCACTCGGTAGAAAATTCTATTAGGATCGGTGCTTGTATAGCTCTGCCTATGGGTGTCAACTGTGGAACCCTGTAGTGGCCGCTGTGCATTTACTTATGTAACAAATGTCACACTGAAAAAGAAGAACAAGACTGGCAGAAAATCAGTCAGAAACCAGGTCTAAGGAAGAGGGAACCACTCAATTCTGCACTGGCCATTTAACTGGCTTTTAACAGAGAATGAGAAATACACATATCAACTTCGCACATTCATGGCTTTTATCCTAAACCCACCAGCGGTCAAGGCAAAGGATCTATTGAATAATTCACTATATTTACCTGCTTCTTCTCTTCCTAATGTTTGTGCAGCGGTTAAAAAAAAATGCATGTAGGAGGTGAACATGGGAATGCATAAATAAGCATTGGGAAGCTGAGGGTTCAGGCTACCGCATCTCAGCCAGAGGTAGGTTGCCATCTTCTGGTTTCAATGTCAAACTTCAGGATAAGGTGTGTGTTTGCCCTTATCGATCAAGAACCTAATATGTCATGTGTCTGATATTATTAATATGACAAAACACATCACTGTAATATAATAAATGGTAAAAAATATATATATTTTCTTTGAGCTACTTTGCCTTCTTGAAAGTTTCATTCATTTTCAGTAGGCTCCACATTGCAACTCATTGATCAATGATAAGTCACATTATGACTTAAAAATGCAAATATACATTGGTCTCAATTGCATGTAGGCTCTGACTGTCCACATATGCCCTCCTGTTCGGTGAATGTGATTTGTGCTGTGGCAGGGTGTTAATTGGTTTGGCCCTGTGGTGTGTATGTGTGTGTATGTGTGTGTATCCGTGCGTCTCTACACAAATGTTTGTGTATGTATATGCCAGCATGTTGACAGTGTGAATGGTGTTGGGGTATTGAGGCCCAGTCACATGTGGCCCTGCTTTGGTACAACTGGCTCCTGCCTCTGCTCTGGACATGTGCTCTGTGCCTCTTCAGGATCGTCCCATCTCGCGGCAGGCCCCATGAAGCCCTGTCCACCATTAACGCAAAAGCACCCGAGGGCTGTTAAAACTAATTTGTAGTTTTGTGTGCCATTTATCTGCCATATGGAAGTAAATACTGTAGATGTTTCAGAAATGTTAAATTATTGAAAATATAAAATTAGAAAAAGGGAAGGGAATAAATAAGGAAATATATTTATTCCAGTTAAACTTTGGGTGAGCACCAATTTAGGATTCAGATATGGACAGTAAGTCACTGCACACTAGTCCTCAGTATATTCTGTCCAATCAAGTGTGTTGTGCTGTATCTATATTTGTCCACAACATTTGCATGGATCTCTGTGTGTGTTATGAGATGGTGAGGTCAGTGGGTGCTGACTAAGCGAGATGCCACGCTGAGGTGGCACAAGCCCCAGAAAGTGCCAGTGGACACAGAGCAGTGCCAGCCTCACTCACACATGCTACTGGCCTGACTGTCTTTCCTCCTTGTTTCCCAGCTCCAGTCCCTCTTTGGTCCTTGTAGCCTGAGGCAGGACAGCTGTGTCCATCAGGCGAGAGGCCTGGGACATGGGTCACACGCTAAGAACCAGATCAGATCATCTCTGGCTCTCACAGGGGTGAGTGGCGCGGGGCAAGGGGTGCGGAACGAGGGGCATGTGGATCGGTCCTCATGGCCCTAACAGTTAAAAGTCCATTTACAGAAGAAATGAGAACATTATGGGATCATCAGTAAAATTAAAGCATATGTGAGTTTAACATCTACTGTAGAAAAATGTATATGTTCAAATATATGTGAAACTTCAGGGGGAAAAGAGATCAGTGATTAAATGTTAAATAATTAGATTCAAATATTAGCCAGGCTGAATGTACAATTTGCTATCATATGGACCAGTGTAATGCTTTAGGCTAGAACAGATTATAAATCCTTTGTTTATATTGATAACTATATTTTTCCATTTGTCTGTGAAAAACAAATTTTAAATTTAATGTTATATATTAACAATATAATTTAAAAACATATATAATCAAATATATTATTTTAAATTACTTTAATCCATGGACATGTATTCATTAAACAATTTTAAATTAGAATTATATTTATGTAATGATCACATCAAGCCTTTTCCATTGTTAAAGCACACGGAACATCAGAACAACCTCAGAAGTTTTGCATTATCATAAACGATTTTCACTTGTTTTCTCAGTAGCCTCACCTCAGATACATGACCGTCTTGAATTACAGTAATTCTTCTGTTTGTAATCCATTAGCCTGAAGCATGTGGAGCTGTATTTGGATTCAAAATATTGTTGCACACGTTGCCGCAGCTGCTCCTATTCACTTCATGTTGGGCTTAAGCAGCAGCTAAAAGTCTTGCTCCGACAGCTCTATGTCTTTGAACTGAGGAAACTGGATCTCCCTTTGGACCTGCAACACAGTCCCCGAGTCAACACTGTGGTCTAAGGGTTAACCTGCAGAGCACTGCATCGCCCCAGTCCTCAAACTCATTCTCATACTTTCATTCACTTTAAAGCTTCCTATCTCCTTCCCTCATAGCCTTGCCTTCCCTCCTTGGCCTTTTGACCCAGGGTTGTCTCTGTTAATTGTATGGGTTTAATTACAAAAACACATTTATTTGAAAGGAGCTTTAAGTTAAACCCTACTTGTCGTCAGAGCAGCGACAGCTCTGTCTCTGCGGATCAGTCGCTCTCTTTTATCAAGCAAATGTTTTATTTAACTATAGTGGACCTGAGATATTTGGGAGCTATGCAAATTGTTATTTTTAATTTTTATTCTCTTTTTCGAATGCTCTTGTGTGGTCAAATTGTATACCATATATTTTTTTTACTAGGAAAATAACTGACTTCTGTTTAAAACACAGATAAGCTTGGACAGTAAATTGAAGTTTTCTGTGCAAATAAAATGTCTGCTCCATCCTTAAATTTTAATGACATAATCCAGGCAGACAGACACATCCGTTTTAATTCAGCGGATCGCCCTCTATTGTGAAGCCCAGGTTTAATCACAAGGATTTGTCATGTGATTGACGGACTGCTGACAGCCGTATTGGGCCAGTATTTAGCAAGGTCCCGGGACCCCTGCAGCTAAAGTGAATTTTATAGAGTCGCTGGCGGGGTCGCAAGCATAACAAGAAGTCAGAGCGTTTTTTTTTCTTCCTCTTTTTTCGGAGGCCCATGCAAATGAAGCTTTTTGATGTTGACATCTCACCGTCCGGGGTGTGATAGTTGATCACTTTGTGCTTGGTGGGAACACAAAAGTGAACACAATGCCAACCCAAGAAACATGTATGCGTCCTCTCAGAGGACATTATAATAAAGCTAATTGATAATGTATGGACTCTGTGGACCGGAACATTTGGACGTATAAGACACTTAAGCGCTTGGTTAACAATGCTTGGCCGAGAAATGTGGTAATTGGCTGGTTGTCTTTACTTAAATATGATTGAGACATGAAGCCTTAGTTTTAATTTCAATTAGAGAGTTTAACCAGTCTTACAACCTTTCCTTCTTAATTCCTCATGGTTGGATTTTAAATATGTTTTCAAAAATAATACCATAACATGTATGTACAGGTTAGACTTATGCATTATGTTAAATAAGTTTAAACTCAAACATTATTATAATTGATTCTTACATAAACTTCACTTTTAATAAAAACTAAAATCTTATTATTTGAATCTGAAAATTTTTCCATACATGTACAATCCCATCATGTGAGATCAGTCTCCTGTCTAATGGAACAGATATATTTTAATGTCACAAAACAACACATCTCTGTTCATCACTCTGTGAGTACCGTAAAAATGAGTAAACACATGAATGAAATATAAAAATTAAACACATGAATCAATATCTAAAAACCATCACCACCAACACAGTCAGAGAAATGACTCTCAAGAGACTTGTGCGCCTCCTTCTGCAGCCTTGAGGTCACGGTTTTGTGGGCAACACTGCCTCTAGAGGAAACACATACAACTACAGCACTGTCACAGCATGCTCTTTATCTGTGCTTTTAAAATTTAAAACTAGTATTTGTCAAGGAAGACTCCCACGATGACAATGACTAGTTCTGCATGTATCTTTCTATGAGTCACAAGAGCTGACATCTGCTCTGCCTCACATCTAAAACAACACAAACACAAAAGCATAGATTTGAACACACAAGTGATTTCAGATTTGTCTCTTTCCAATGAAAGGATAAAAATGAGAATGAATGAATGTGGCTCTGAGGTTTAATTGCTTTTTCATGATCCAGCAATCGCGCAGGAAAATGCAGCGTAAAAAAGCCCAATTAGAGTCTTTTCACTTTGTACAGACAGCGGGGTTCAGCTGATTGTCTTTCTCTGGTAGTTGCTCTGCTCCAGAAGGTGATACTGGGTGGGACCCCTGTTACCCTCTGAGCCTTCTGTTAAATTTGGCAGAAAAAACACCGGGGCTCGAGGAAGAACAAAGGCGGTGTGGTTTTACCATAGAACCAGAAAGAATCCCTAAAGAATGGATTAATGTGCTCTAATCGAGGAGACCAGTGGATGCTTACCCTGGCACTGAGAGGCACTGAGAGGCAGTGAGAGGCAGTGGAGCAGGCAGCCGCTCACTTATTAAACTGACTCAAACGGCTCGGAAGTTCTCGAGAGCGCTCCATCTATAGAGCAGATGCTCGGTATTAATTGGTCTACAAAGACCTGACCTGGGCTTCTGTGTAAGGGCTTTAAAAGCATATTTATTATTTGCTCTAACCTGGCGTACATGATGCACGCAAACAAGGGCCACATCTTTCCAATGATGCACTTTATGAGCAGGTATACTTTTGGGAGCTGATATTCAGGAGGTAATGTTTTAACAGCAGGTCAGTCCTAAGCACCATTCATCTGAGACTTCTAGTCTTGCCTTGTCCGGCCACAGCCATGACTGATGGGCCTGTCTGTAGTATGGATGTTTAGTGCAGAGCAAAGCCATATGCCACTGGCACTGAATCCACACCAGCATCTCCTGCAGCAAACTCTAAAGCAACAACAGAGCAATAGAAATATATTGCATACAGAATGTAATAATACATGTGCAGGAAAAAGACAATACTTGGAAAGGTGTGATATTATTAGAAGGTAATCAATTCAACTTAAAAACGTAACCATGGTCTGTGTTTGATTTTGCTGTTCAAAACCAAACACAAAAGTTCAGACAGATTAGAAAATAGAAGAAAGTCTCTCAGAGGGGAACTTGTGGTGTACAGAGCATTTGTGATACCCTCAGCCTTATTTGTGGGCCATAACAGTACATCTTTAATCAGAGGAGTGTTTAGGGGATGTGGTGTCGGGCCGGTCCATCTGTCCCAAGCCTCTCAGTCCCGGTGCTGCTGCCGCCCCCTCGTGAGACAAGCACAGCTGTTCATGAAGAAAACCTACTGTCCAGAAAGACCCCCACCCCTCCACCCCTCTGCCCAAACACCCTTAACCCAGCCCAGGCACTGTGCAGTCAGCCTTCGCGTCTGCAATTTCAAACCTCTTTAGATCATTTTTCATGCTCACCAGAAATGAATAATGCACACATTAGCTGGTGCCAGTTAATAAATTTCCATCTCGCTGCACTATATTTTCAATAAGGGTTGAGCTCCTTCATTTTTCTGCAAAACAGCCTCAGAGGAATCCTGCTGCAACTGACCCCAGCCCCTCCTCCCATTCCAGCCACATTGTTTTGAAATTAAGAATAATTTGCAATTTGGTTTGATTTTAAGTGTAGCTTTCACAAGTCATTGAGTGTAATATTTTTTAATAACAAAGCTTTTCCAACTGGAGATGATGCAGCACAACAATTTCTTACAAGAATGCATCCTCAACAACATTAAGCCCCCGGGGCACTCTTTGAAACAGAATCAGTCTTGGGGAACTTCCAGCCTTTTGTAAGGGAGCCAAATTGGCAGACAGTGTCCATTATATGGATTCAGAAAAGCCCTGGCTAGCATCTGGTCACAATGGACATTTTCATAGCCCATCTCCAACTATTAATCACTAGCTGGATGCTCGGTTACAATATGAGGATGCCAAAGCCAGTATATGCCCCAGTCCCAATACCCGGTGACAGTAGCCCTCCTTAAAATGACAGAGTGCATCAGAGTAGTTTCAGAGAAGGCAGGGTGACAGGCGAGGGGGACCCCGTTTCAAAATGCCACCGTGCCCTGTAGTGGCCCAGTGTCGTGGTGCATCGGTAGTATCTGTGGTCGGGGTCTTGTCATGTAATATGATCTAGATGAAGTGGACAAGGTGGGTCCCTGGATGAGATGGGTGCTGGGGTGTCAGACAAGCTGCTCCTCTAATAAGGACTGTCATTCTGATGATCACTCAGTCAGCCTGACCTCTGACTCCTACTGTTAGAGAAAAAACAAGGGAGGGGCTGGGCAGTATGGTGGGAAGGATATGCGGGTTCAAATGCAGACTATTTACACCAATTAGACAGACAAGATGGAGGTGCACATCAGAGCCCATTAGGGTTGTTGATTTTTGGAGGGGGGGCAGTGGGAAACTCAAAGAGGCCCAGCGGACCCATCATAGACTTGCACTTGATCATGTATGAGTTCCATGTCAAATCTGCTGTGTCTATTTTGCACATACACAAAAAAAACAACAAATGAGCAATAACATGATTAGATCTATAGAGCACAGCCACTGAACAGCCCCATTAGGGAAACAGCACTCGGAATTCAGCATGATTGCAAAAACATATATAAAAATTGCATTTTGTATCATAGCAGCATCTTAGTCAAACTGCGCTGTAATAAAATATGTATATTGTACAGTATGGAACAGTAATTAAAGGTCTCATGGTGTGTTTTGACCTGGTCCTGGAAGAGGTTTGTCCATATTAATATCTGGAAAAAATAGTGATGAAATAAACCCGTTCTTCAATGGGGCACTACTGTATAGGGCTAATTGTCAGGAGCAATGTCCAACCGCTGTGCAGTTGGAGGATTAGTCTACTGGGCTTATGAGTATGTGAACCGCACTATATACATATTAGAAACTGCAAAATATATCATCTTATACACATTATTATCAACCCTTGGTCACTTTGAAAACCGGTCACATTTTTGAGTAGCCTATAACCAGTAGTAAAATATATATACTCATATATATGACTCATGTTCAAGATGTGAACGGACCTTTGCTGGCATACCCATTGTTGCTGCACTTTGCATGTAGTCGTTTGTGATAGGTCCAGCCAGTGTGTATTTTAACATTGTTGGGGGGTGGCAGTCGGTGCATATCACTAGCAGGATAGCACACCTGCTGTTCTAAAACACCCTCAGTGGGTTCAAATTAGTGCCCCGTGCTTCTTGTTTCTCCATTGAATATGCCACAACAACAAAGAGCACATGTTGCCTTTTTTCCATAACAGGGTTTGTTGAAGCAATCAAAACAAAATGCCTCGGCGAATTTGGCGATACAGATTTTTGGGGGATGTTTTGCCTGCGAAAAATGACAAAGAAATCAATTGATCAAAAGTCATCAGCTTGATTAATAGATCCTCTTCAAAAGCACCAACAACCGGGGTATGATTTTATTAGCTCACTGTGATAGGAGGATCCAAGCAGATAAAAAGGTGAAGAGAAAAACCTCAGAAAACAAGGGAAGGACTTCATCCGCCGTTAGTATCCCATCTTTTATTAATGTCACTCCCTGGGACATGGAGGTTTTTTTGGCAGTTGGAATGGATAATGAAGATGTTGGGGCGGCCGGTGGATTCTTTCCTTTAATACCTCACATATTTTATGATAATTTAAGGTAGTCAAAGAATGATTAGGATAAAAGTGGCGCTCCCCCACAGGCTGCAGAGCTAGCTAGACAGTCAGTTATCGACACAGAATAAAAAAAGATCATAAGAGAGGTTTTGGAAGTGAGTAACGGTGATGGTTTTGCAGGCAAGCTTATATTGGCAGCTCTGCATGTCACACTGCATGAGAAAAAATAATATGAATCGTGAGGTTGTGGAGTCGAATGTCGCTCTCCAACGCTTTTTGATCTTATTCTGTCGCCATAGCATGAAGTCCTCTCGCCATCCTGACCTTTACATTGTTGAAACAGGTCCGATACTCAACCAAACAATACTTGTATCGAGTGCCAAGTACATAAGCCCTGTTTGTTGACGTTTCAAATGCATCCTCTTTACATCAAAGCTGCAAAAATAAAAACAAAAAGAACAAAGAAATCTCATCATGTGATATTAGTTGCATATTTAAAAGGTCACATTACTGGGACATGGTGGTTATGTGTACTATGGCACCCCCCAAAGACCGTATCAGTAACATCTCCCCAGCATCAAAGAACTATCAGGCGTATTGTACTGTATGGGTAAACAAACTTAGTGGCCCTTCAAGTAAAGCCATACCAGCTCGCCTAGGCTTCAAAAGTTTCCCGCGAGCTGTAGGAAGCAGGTGAAAAAATAGAAGTGTGTTGACCTTTGACCCCGGGTGCACACTGTTGACTGATGTTTCTCGTTGGGGTTGTCTTTTCCCTCGGCGGCATCCTTCCAAGTGTGTGTGAGTGTGCCTAAAGTCTCCAGAGAGATAGCCCCATCCCGCTTTGAAGGCTGGGGACTATAGAGGTGTTTTCATACGGCAACAGTCGTGGGTTTCCTGTCCCGACTGACCTCTAGTCTCTTCAGAAACACTTCAGAGGAACAAACACCTTTCTCCCATTAACCACTGAGGTGACAAATAGACAGGGGGGCTTCAAACTTGAAATAACTACAAAAGTATCTGATAAGTAACACACTGGCCACTTTATTAAGTAGACCGTGTACCTAACATAGTGGCATCCAGTATTGTCTCACTGGATGTTGTATAATTTTTAGTGCTTTTTTCAACTCAGATTAATCACACCTTTGGGTTGTGATTATTCATAATTAATTTTGCAATTAGTGTTTTTTTTTTTAGCTACCAGCCCCTAGACCCCTAAAGTTCATCACTGCCCCTGCTAGAGCTGCACTGGTTGACACAGAGCCGTTTGGTGACAAAGAATATACTGCAAAAACTGAATTATGTTGTTTTTGTGAAAATACAGCAAATATATTGTGAGAGAAATACGGTTTAGGCATCACTTGTATAGAGCCTATTCTTTTCATTGGACGTATACTGACGGCTATATCTCTGCAAATATAATTCAAAATAAAAACTCTGTAGTATGCCTTTATGAGCACTGATGACTGCCTTTATGAACACTGTCGATAATATCAATAATCTTCTGCTGTTCAATCTCTGACTGCGGTCTGGACAGGGGCACGCTCCCTTCGCTATCTGCTCTGTCAAACGGAGGAGGATGTCGGCCAAAACAGTAGTGCGATTAATCTGCTTTAATTGATCAATAACACGTCTATTATTGTTATTGATAACTCGAATGTGTTAATGCAGACAGCCCTAATATGTTTTAAACCATTCTCTGTAAGCCCTAGACATGATTGAATTACCTGAATTTCCCTGTCAACAATCATCTTCTACAACACTCTTCTTTGTTGTATGGCTTTGTTTGAAGTTTAGCACATTAGACATTTGAACATGGGTCGTAAAAAATACACTTGAGGCCATAAAATCTCATAAGCAGGTCTACCTAATAAAGTGACCAGTTAGTGTATACTCCATGTCACTGCACCAGTCAACATTTGGAAATCGTAAGAGAGGGCTAACCCAAATACATTTTACATCAAGATCTCTTGCATGGTGCTCTGTCCAGCTGACACAACAAGGGGTCAAGGATGAAAAGAAGATCGGGTTCAGCTTGAATCAAATCCACATGGTCTTTAAATGGAGAACCTAAACAGTACATAATAGGAGACTGCACACCTGCCTCAAATGGAAAATGAAATAAACAAACTATAAACAAAAACAGTAGATTCATTAGTATTTAAAAAAGGGTCAAATCTAAAAAGGCATAAATGACATTTTGGGGAAAAATAAACAAGCTACAGATATCAAGTAAATCATTTTACATTATTTACAATGTTGAGTTATTGAACACCTATTTCTGAACATAGACTTTGCCGGATGGCCTAAGTGCATAATGAGCTTTGGCTTTTAGAACTGATTTTTTTGGAAATATCTTATCATATTGTGGCCATTTTGTATCTTTGTATTAAGTATAATGTCACTCAAACCCTTTATTGTAAGCCCTTCATTTACTAAGTTATGTTACATTAAAAACAGATCAGGTAGCCCATTATAGAGTTCATGGTTTTTATTCTAAAATGGTGAAAAACATAACTTAGTGCAAACCTTGTATAAATAATTTGAGACAATGATGTGAGACAAATGTGTTTCTAGTGCCACTGCTGCCGAGTCTATGGGGTTTGCCTTTTGAGCTGCTCCATTTTGCGTCGCAGCATGTTATAGTTGTCTCTGGTCCCGGGAGCCTCGGGGTCTAACTTCAGCGACAGCTCGTAGTGTTTCTTTGCCAACTCCAGCTTTCCCCAGCGATGATACAGGACAGCTATATTACAGACAGAAAAAAAACACTATCAGCCAACACATTTTGGATTGTTTTACCTCATTCTACATGTATTTGTTCAATCAATATAGAGCTTCGCAGTGTATGTTCATAGCCATACTGCAAGAAACTAAATATATGAGAAAGTGTAGAGCCTTGAAATTATGTTATCAAATAAGATAAGTCCTAATTCAGTCAAATATTTAGAGCTGGTAAATGTCAATTCTGACTTTGTCTCAGTTTCTACCTGTGATCTGCGATGTATCTTTTAAAAGAAAACTAGGTATGTAGTTAACAAAACCTCAACCTTCCTAGAACTATACCGCCACTTACATTGTCAGCATGAAGTTGAACATAGATATTATATTGTATATATTGCATGTTGATTGTGCAGCTCAAGTAAACCAAAGTATTATTTTTGTAGCTTACTAAAAAGGGGCTCCAAGCTTGTACAAATTTGCAGTAGTCGTACCTAAATTGCCATGGCAACTAGCAGCGTTCGGGTTGATCTTGAGAGCGTTAAGAAAGAAGCCTTCTGACTCCTGCCAAAAAAAAATGATAATAACTTTTTAACAGTCATGAAATACTGTGTGACGTACAACAAGACAGCCCTGAGCTAACCTTGTATTTTTGTAATTTTCCCAGGACGTTAGCCAGTGAAAACATAATGGTGTGATCATTGGGGAGGAGTCTCAGAGCTTCTCGGCCAATCATCTCCGCTTGACCTAAGTTACCTGGAGGGGAAAAAAAAAAGCGGCTGGTCAGTACACTACCATTGTATTCATTGTATCAAGTGTTGAAACTGTCAACAGCTGTGATACAGAAAGAATATACAATTTACTTCATTTGCTAGCAGCAGTGGCTTAGGCAGACTTTTTCCTCCTAACACGCATGGAGTAGTGGTTTAGTCTCCTAATTAAGGTTGAACACAAGGCCCACTGGGTTATTGATCTTTGTCACGGGGCTGTCTGATGTCTGGCCAAAAATGGGCAAAGAGGGAGATAGACAGACACACAGACAGTGGGCCAATCAGACAGAAAGACAATGGCAGCGGTGTCCTGAGTCATGGCCTTTAGACACAGCTCGCCAATGCAGCAACTCATGCATCAACACCGATTGTGTTTTTGTTGGTTCTAACGATCAAAACAAAAAATGACTGGAAATTCCCCAAATCCTTGTTATATGAAAATGACACCCATTGTTCTTCTTTTCTCTTTTTTATTTGGCGGAAAAGGGGTAAAATTATATTTCTGTCAAAATTTGAGGGAACAAATGTGGTGGTGGGGGCTCTAAGGGGGCTCTGCTCTGGTTGCGCTGCTCCATGTTTGATCAAAAAACTAACTGCGCTCTGATTGGACAGTTCCAGTAGCCTCCTGGGAGACTCCGCCCCCACGGGAGCAGCTTCTGACAAAACGGCTCGAGCGTTTGGAAATCAGAGCATTCTCCACACGGCAGGGAAGAGTGCCTTCAAAATCTCCCCAACACAAAGCTTTAATACATAAATTTCAAGCATTGCTGAGTCTTGCTCTTCCGGTCTAATCTTGTTGGCCATTTAGATTTTTGGTCTTTTCAAAATATCACTACACTGCTAATGCTAAAAGAGACTGCCAAACCTTGTAAAATAATTTACATCATTTATTCAAAAGTTGAAAATATTTTGCCACGTTTACAGATGATGTGCTTTGTATTGAGAAATTGTTACCTGTGTTGTCCAGCAGAATAACCATGTTGTTCCATGCTAGGCTGTGGTCAGGTTTTAACATTGTTGCATTTCTCCATGCATTCAGAGCATCCACATTTCTATTTTGGTCAGCATACTAACCGTAGAGGGGAAAATGATAAGTAAACAATAGAAAATACTGGAGCCTTACTTTTTTTTTTTATAAAATCAACTCACCAAACGTCCTAGATTGTAGTAACAGTCTGGATATTTTTTACGAAAGTGTATTGCGTTCCAATAGCTTCGTTCAGCTGCCTCAAACTTCTGTAGACTGTTTTGAACAATACCTAGGTTCATCCATGCTGCAGCAAAATCAGGCCTAGTATGATTCAGACGAGTTTTTAATATAAATGCTAATAGAATAACCACTATATAATTGTAAAATATTGATACACATACTGAATAGCAACAGCTTTAGAGAGCAACTCCTCTGCTTCAACAAGTTCATTTCTCTCTTTTAGGATGTTACCCAAGTTATTCATGGCATGGACGTAGGTAGGATGCAGTCTGAAATATATATACACAATACAAAGTTATTGTATTGTATTGAAATTCTATGCTTTACTTAGCTCTACATAAACAGTTCTACAATAGACCCACCTCACTGCCTCTCTGTAATACCCAATTGCAGATGTGCTGTTCCCCCTGTCAGCCAGGTTTTTACCTACATTATAATGAACCTAAACAAAGCAGTTTATGAAGAGCTTTAATTTGGGTTATTTGTTGCAAAGACACACAGAAAGAAAAGTCTACCTTGGCATTGAGTGGGCAGACAGACAGGGCACTGATGAAAAGGCTTTTCTCACATCGCCACTGGTGACTGCGGAGAGCACAGCGTACCACATAGACACACAACAGTGCCAGCATGGACACGCAAAACAGCTTCTACAGAACAGATGGAAAATACATACAAATATACAAAGACCATTTGACAGTGAGCATGTAAAGCAAGGCATTTTAAAATAAATTGTGTGACTGAGTGTTAATAGACAGGAACTGTATCTGGGTAACATGTGGGCACCACCTGCTGTTATTATGCCTTTAAAGGTGAATCATTAGTCATTTCGTATGTCTGTGATCATGGGAATCACAAGCTTCTCAATCATCAAAGCTGTATAAACAGGTGGCGGAATAAAAGATTTTTAAATTAGAACAAGACCTGGTGACTGCATAAGTAATAAGGTCATGGGGGTTCTTTTGGGAGCCTGGCAGTTACTATGTGTATGTTAATGTTATTTTTTGTCCTACCCTGTATTTGGACCAGTGGCTACAACATTGTCCCACAGCATAGGCCAAGAGTAGGCAATATCCTGCAGAAGACAGGTACAGCACTCTTTCAGCAATCACAAATCCGACTCGGAAAAATATGTTCGAGGCTGGTAGAAATGGGACCATCATCAGCACCAGAGCCAAAGTCAGAGTTCTGGCGGGGAAGAATAGAAAAACAATTAGACATTAAATATACACTTCAGTATATAGAGACCTAAAAATGACAGTAGAAGACAAAGAATTTGCCATGAACATAACATATCTATATTTGAAAGGCATAAAAGATCATATGAGCTTAAAATGCAATGTCATCCATGTACAATAGGTATAGAGGATTACATGTGCTTCAAGTTTAACCACGTACCTCCTTTTCTGGATGTCCGGTGAGCATAAGGCTTGGTTTATCAAACCTATCAGGATGCACCAGAGCAACAGCAGCCACATCATCCTCCAATCAGCAGCTGATTTAATAAGAGGCACACAACCCATCGACCAATCAAAACAGAGCCACCAGGGACACATGAGCAGCCAGGCATTCAGGGAGTAGTAGTAATTATAGTTTACTATCTGCACAAAGGAAAATGTGTCAGTTGCAAGACATTTTAAACAGAAAGAATTAACTACAACTACAACCTGCAGAACTTACTCTAAGAAAAATATTTTCAGCAAAGGAGGCAGGGTTGTCTACTTCAGCGAATGCTGGTGGACCAGTTCCCATGATCCTCCAGCGGGCATACAGCATTGAGAGGCCACCAAGAGCCATGAGAGCCAACCGTGTAGGAAGTCCTGATCGAAACATCTCACATACCTATCAAATATAATAACCATATTACTGTCAGACCTAGATATTAATACACTGAAAAAGAGAACTTGGTGTAGCAGATGTCATAAACAATAATCATTAAACATGAAAATTCAGAAACCGTGCAATAAATGAAAGCAGCAAATATTAATTGCAGCTCACATTGAAAGTCTTCGTCCTAAGGAGTAGCCTCTGGCTGAGTTCATACACATTAACATTACAGATCAAGAGGACATCAAAGGCTGCATTCACACCCTGGAGCAAAATAGATAGATAGAGAATGGGAAATGGCAATCAAAATGTATATAGGTCAGAACAACAACAGGATATGTTTATGCCTCTGTGCATTCACATGTTAAAAGATTACAGGGATTGCATTATGTCCTAACCACTAATTACATATCTGTATAATGCATTTCATTCATCACATTATTGCTACTATGTGATAAAGATGGACATTAAAATACATTTGGCATACAGATTAGGGGTGGGCGATATGGCGATAAAAATCGAACCGTGATATCAAGTTATGAGAATCGACTTAATCTGGGAAGATTGTTGAATCGTGATACAGTGCATTCATTTATGCTCTGTTCTTCACTGTCATTTTTACTGTGACAATGCCAGTGTTTGTATTAATAAGAAATAAAACACTGGATGTCATTATGATGAACACTGGACGGATTGGCGGTACACAAGGTTTTCTGAAGACACTGTGTGAGACAAAAAAAAAACACAAAGCAACTCAATTTGTGATAAAATCCAAATGGTGACAATAATCTTACTAAAATCGTGAGATGATATTTTTACCATATCGCCCAAACCTAATACAGATCATGTCTTATTAAAGTTTGTACCAAGACTGTAATGCCTTGTTCTTTACAGAGCATTGCTGCAGCACACAGCAAGAGGCTGGCCACAACCCACGGGACAGAAAACTTGTCATCTTTGTCACTTCCTGTGAACACAAAGCCAAAACCCAAACAGTTAAACAAAAGGCTTCAAATGTACGCAGTTAAAGATGTTCAATGTCAGCAGCTGAAACTTTCTAACTCAATTCTGTGCGTTTCAATTGCATACCATGAGTTAGAGTAGTTCTTACATACCTTTATTGAAAGCTTTACAATAGGACAGAAAGGAGAGCTGGAAGAAGAGGGCACACAGTAGGTCCGCTCTACCCACTATACCAGCAACCTTATTTGGAAGATGCAGATAAAAATGTCAGTAAATAAATATACAAAAAGCTAAATGTATAATCAGTTGCTTATTCTGCAGAGTGCATGGAGTTTTTGTTCTTACATACTAATAGAGAGAGGCATCTCTCATTATCAAACTGGTCTATTGTGAATGTGCTCTATACAATGTGTGGGTACAGTATGGTTGGCATCCTGGGGTTGCCTGCTTTGATACATACAGCAAGCTTTAGCCAACAGTGTGCATGGCTCACACCCCCCAGGTCTCACCCAGTCCTTGCCCTGCATGATTAAAGAGAATGGAGGGGGAATTGCTTCCTTCCAGCCAGGCTTTACAGAAAACACACATAGGTCAGTAAGCATCCCAACACATCTAATAGTCAGCCCGCCTTACCACGTGCACCTTAGCCCCACGCTCCCGACTGAGACAAGGCTTTTGTTCTTGGCATGGTACCACTGTATGTTTAGTATTAACACCTCTGGACTAATATGCCAAGATGCCATGATACACTGCAGCAAGAAACTGCTGTTGTTTGTAAAGAAAAGACTGCTGCTTGTCAAAATGTATACTACAGGTTACTAAATGTTAAAATACTTATTGCGGCACAAAATTACTACAGAATTACTATTACTAAATAATGAACCCCCTGAAATATGAGGCTCCAAATATTATATCCATGTAGATTATTACAAATAACTCAACAGGTTCTTACACTTTCTGTGTGTACAGGATGTGCAGCAAAGAAAAGTGCTGACAGCAAAGAGGTCTTGGGAGCATGGTTCTGTATCCTTCCTGTTTCATCGTAGGACAGTCCGCCAGTCAGAATGGCAAATATGTCAATCATGAGGGCGGATATGACAGCATGGAGGAGGATATTCAGCACATGGAAGCCAACAGGGTGCAGACCTCCCGCCAAGAGGTAGTTCAGCCTACATCAGCAAGAGAACAGCGTTCATTACTTAAGCCTGATTGATGTGAGGATACATGCAGTAGTACAAGTGCAGGTATGTGCATAACGTCTGGGGAAAATGAAAAGTCATTGAGAGCTACTGTGTGACCAGACAGGGTCACCCTTATTATACCTGGTTATCATAAAAGTACTGAAGGTAAAAGTGTCTTTGTTAGCACTGCATAAACTATGGGGTGTTTATAGAACAACACATCATAGGTTATTTGTTACTGATGTTAAATGTTAAGTAACATTTTAATGAGATGGTAATGTGCTTACTAAATCTAACTACTTTATGAATGAGTGCAGTATGTATACATTACATAAAGATCTTGACAGTGGGATGCCAGAAAGACATTACCTAAAGGTTAGGACAGTGAGTGGTCGGTAGGACTTGTGACTAGAGTTGCTACTGAGGTTGCTTCCCCAAAAGTCATTCTTCCATAAGTTGCCTAGAGGTGTTGTTGGTCTTAAGTCCTGTATAACCCGATAAATCTGAGTTAATTCCTTGAGCAAAGACATGAATGCCAAGTAGAAACATAATTACCTTGTTGTTGACGATTGCTTCAGAGTCATCAAACACAAACTCTCCATCATAACTGTTAATAAAACAGAGGAGTGCCACCACAGCCACGGTGACCTTTGCCTGGAGAGGGGGCAGCGTTGGCAGCGGTATCTGGCGATCCCAATAAACCTCAGACAATGTCATGATGCACACGGTTCCTTAATGGCCTGTATCATCATCCAGTTACTCTCTAACAAAAAAGACAAATGCAAACACTTTTAGACAAATAAAGACGTCACTCTGTTACATGTACTGTGATGCTACAAGACGAGATCATACCTTTTCAGAGAAAGAAGCTTCACTGCACGTTATTCCTGTGTTAGCTTCTTTGTCCACTGGCTAACCAGCAACTGTATTACCCCCGAAAGCGCAGTCATGTAGTCTTATACGACATAGTAATAAGAACCTTTGCAGATATCGTTTTCCTGCCACTACAGCTCCAGTCTGGACACATAAAATGCAACCCTTATTTGGAAAGACACAGCTACGGAATAGTGAGTTTAGCATGTCTTGTTAGCATTCATTCCTCTTTTATACGAGTCAAACGCGACCGACAGAGGATATCAGCTCTATTATTACGTTTCAAGGGTTTCAAACATTCTGCAGGTTTAGAGGTAAAGAGAGCCCTAATCGGTTCCCTGGAGACGTACAACCGTAGAGCGTAAACATGAACACACGCTCCGTCAAAATCACTTCCCGTTTCACTTACTGTCACGTGCTTGGTCTTCAGCCAATAAGGAGCGCAGTTAGAGTTCTTGGTTTACTTTTCATCTCATATAACTTTTCGTTTACATTTGTCTAAACTAAAAGCTCAAACATATATATCAATAACTATATTAGAAGCGGTTTTTATTCTCTAAGAACATGTAGGCTGATGTTGCTTGGGAGAAAATGAATCAAAATGTGTACAGCTTGTTGAACTGTAGAGATTGAAATGTTTATATAGTGTCTCATCTGTTAATGTTGGTAGAACAAAAGAAGTATTATAATATTCATATATTAACACCTTATTGCATTGCCAGAATTTATGCATTATCAAGTTTTGAATAACTTGTGGAGGGAGATGTTTATAAGAATATGCTTGTCATACATTTTTAAAGACATTTTTCACTTTTTAAGAGCTCACTTTACCATTATTATTCATTTCAGATCCTGCATTCATAGCCCCCACATTTGTGTGACCACCAGTCCATGGCAAATGCATAAAGTATAGATTTGATTTCTGTCTGCTGAGCCACATCAGTCACTTGGAAGTCATGTTATTAGCATCTCTTCCAGTTGATGACCAGGGCGTGGCGAAGCAAGACCTAATGAGGCGGGGTGTCTCAGTATCTCCAGTGGAACATGTAGTGGCCCAGATGCAGACAGGGGACTGCCAATGTAACCAGTGACCCACCCCTGGTTTATACTTACACAGAAGGTGACAGACATTGATTATGGACAGTCTGACATGGAGCTACTGTACAAAGCAAAGGTCAGAATCAAATGGCGTGAAAGGGAAGCAGTGAGCATCAGGCAGTGTCCTGAGATGAACAGCCTGCATGTGTTTTTCATCATTAGCCGATGATCACAGTCTACACAGTTTTCTCTTCTCTGATCACAGCTGGTGATAAGCATTGATATTCTTCAAAGAGGGTTTTATTAAAAATATTTACTAAAGGCAACTAATATTAGCTGGCAGGAAATAGCAGTTTTGATTTTGAACAAAATAAACAATAATCTCTTGAGTCATTACAAGATTAGAGATCAAATGAAAACCAACAAAAGCCTATGGTGAATATTCAACTCCTATTTAAGATACAAAACTATGGACTTTGATTATATTTAAGTATTGAATAACATAAATATGTAAGATGTATTATTAAACTTCTTCTGTGTAGTTGTGTGCTGTTTTAAAGTGAATTGTACCTAGACTCATAAAGACTAACCATAAACCATGTATCCTTTAACCAAGCTCCATTGACTCTTACACCTGACCTCCCGATTTCAATTCAAAATGGCCAACTTCCTGTTTGCTGTATGTTGGGACCATAATAATATTTTATGTTGGGTACACTGTGGAGAATCACTGTACCAAGTTTCATTGCTCTCTGCCAAAGTAAGTGTGTCCAGGGTCCCATAGGGGTCATAAATATGGGGGCGCTATAGAGACATTCTTTATTTGACCTCTGTAATGTGCCTATGTACATTAAGTATACAATTGCCTGGATCACTGTGACAAAATTCACGCAATTTCGTTTATGTTCAGCAGGATTATTGGCAGTCGGTTCACGGTTATTGCGTTCACAGTTTTGGCCCGTAATTATTAATTACTTAATTAATTTTCATTGTAGAAGTACCCAAATCGATACAGTTCGGCGTCGTTTTTGAGTTATCGCGTTCACAGCTAGGATCTGTGGATGCGGACTTGGAGTGACGTGATTCCATAATATCGTTGTTTCGCCAATATAATAATCCCAGGGACAGGCCCCTAACTGTGAAAATCCAGCACCCCATGTAAACTCCCATGAGTAAATAAACAATGTGTAGACTGTCCCATGAAAACAATCATCTCCAGAGAGAAGGAGAAGAATACAATGTCCAGATGCTGTGTCACATCAATAAAAAGACAACATACTGGACAATACTTTACAGATTATTAAATCCTCATGGCTACCTCGAAGCAGATATAATGCATTTAAATCAGGGGACTGATTTCGCATTACATGCGGTTCTTTAGACCCTCTGTTGTTGAACAGCGATGTTCAAAGTTGTATTTGCCATTTGTAATTGTACTGCATCACCCTTAGAGTCAAACAAAAGTGCACTAACACTATACTGTATATTACTAATTTCTATGAATTAGCCTTTGGCTGACTGCTACTGGATAGAAGTTATTGTAAAAGTGTGTTTTATGCGTTATGATACTGCTGGATAAGTGGTTCGTAATTGATTTTAATTGGGCATGAATCATTACAGAATAATATTAACGTTACTACTTCCTTGTCCCATTGTACATACCTGGTTCATACTGCTTTGGGACAGGTCTGAACAAGAGTCAAAAATTCCCCTTTGACCTAGATTGTAATGAAATGTTTATGTTACCAACATTAATCAGCCCAGTCTGAAGAAGTCTAGACACGCATGTTCAAATCCTGCCAAAACTCTCACCCCAAACGCTCACATAGTTTAAGAATGAATAACCTATTATTAACCAGATTGACACTGGAGCCGTGACAACCCAATGTATTATTATTCATTATTGTGGGAAAGTCGTAGTGCTGTATTTTGAGTGTATTAGATCGGGGTGTCCAAACGTTTTTCACTGGGGGCTACATTGCCAACTTGAATACGAAGGAGGGCCGCTCGCTGTGGTGATCGAGTAAAAACTCGTGTCTGTTTGAGGCCTTCTTGGGTCTAAAGCAGGAATAAACCAGGACCATAACCTATGCACTAACCTTGTGTCATGATGGCAAATAAACTGTGGTTAGAAAGTTGTAATTTTTTATCACAGTCAAAATTGATATTGAATGCCTGCAAATGTCTCATCATTTGTCTCACCAAGTAACTAGCATTTTTCCCTTTGTATTTCATTACAAAATAAATCAACAAAACAATGAATTCAATGAATTTTATTACAAAATAAATAATGCACAAATACCCAAAGTGCCCAAAATATGATTGAAAGCTGCAATGTTCCACTCAATGACAGTATTTAAATAACTGCATTTACAATTTGCTTTAACCAGAAATATTGATAAATATCATAAAAGAACATGATAGCAGTTCTTTCAGACTTTCTACTTTAATAATAGAATGTGCTTTGTCTGACCCATCATACAGAGAGTTATTTTGAAACTCTTTTTAACATGAAACAAATACACTTCTGTACGGAGACCTCAGCCTAAAATGGTCTTTTACGGGATATATTCTGTATAATCTTAGTTTGAAACCCCAAACCCCGTCCCACTACGAGCTCTCTGGGTGGAGTCTGCATGTCCTCCCCGCGTTACAGTGGATTCTCCCCAGGTACTCCGGCTTCCTCCCACTTTGTATTACGAAACATTGGTAAAGTCGCTAGTGAAGGAATGATATAAGGAATGGTTGTCTCTCTGTGTATGAGTCAGTGCCTGCTAGAAACTGGCCATTGTCCAGGGTGTACTCTGCCCATGGCCCATAGCTACCATGAAACTGGGATTGGTTCCAGACACCCATGGCTGCTAACGGGAAAAAGTGGTTGAAGATGAATAAACAAATGAATGAATAAGAAATGAAATCACTGATGACATTATACTGTACACAATCATAGCCCTTATCACATCTTATTTGGAAGTTTAGCACAACTGGTGGCCAGGAATCAAATAATGAAACTTCTGTTTGGTCAGAGTGGCCGTAGGCATAGTATGGCTGCCACATCTGTGTCAGTCTGTTCTTACGCAGCTGTAGATTCTGAGGTAGCTCACCACATCCAATTACGCAACTGTAGAGTCATTTAATGGTAACTGTATTTGGAAATCTTGAGACCATAAAACGTGCACAAAAAGTTTGGGATTTGTCTTTTGGTGGAAATGTATGGAATGTTCATGCCACCGTGACATAACAGCATATTATGAAAATGGGGTATTTAAGTAGAACTATTTATAGGTGATATTGAATTTTCTGTAATTTTACCTTGAAAGTCAAATGCCCTTAGCCTTTTGTAACTATAAATCTCATTATTTGTTGTTGCTTTTTATAATTCGTGAAACATCATCAAAGTCAAAGTTTGTAAAATGACTTTGGTATGAGATCAAACAATGAGACCAGTCCACTTAGTGCATCCGTATCCTCACTATATTTGTTATCACATACTTCTCTGCTATGAGCGCTCCTATCGTCCAAAACACAGCATACTCCAGCGTCACCAATCCTTTAAAATTATACCTAAAACTTGAATAATCCCAGGGACAGGCCCCTAACAGTGAAAGTCCAGCGCCCCATGTAAACTCCCATGAGTAAATAAACAATGTGTAGACTGTCAAACGTAATGCTATGGGTATTTTTCTGTCCAAAAGCTCTTGTCTAAGCGCCTCCATGCAGTACAGGGCGGTGGAGTACATAGGTAAGGCCCATAGACTGCTGTGACCCTGTAGTCGGACGTCCCGGGTGAAGATGAAGTCCCATACAGAGGTGAAGATCAGCTCACACAGGAGGCCGTGGAGGGAGTAGAGGAAGAGTCGGGAGAGAGGGGAGAGAGGAGGGGCAGGCGCAGAGAAGAGGCCATTGGACTGGAGGGCTTCAGTGTCCAAGGGGGGAGCTGTAGAAGAACAAAGTACAGGTTATTTATTGTCTGCTAAAGTATTAAGATTTCTGCATTGATGCAACCCAATCAAGAATGTTCCTTGAGTACAGTACTAAACTTACTAACTTAGTAAAAAGTAACAAGTCTCTGGATGTTGTGGGGCTGTCTTGGCTGACATGCCTCTGCAACAACACATGGTGGTCCGGGACAGTACCTCTGGGGTGGCAGACCGGGGTGGTGGTTCCTCTTTTTAAGAAGGGGGACTGGAGAGTGTGTTCCAACTATAGGAAGATCACACTTCTCAGCCTCCCTGAAGGGGCACTGGAGAGGAGAATTCAGCCGAAACTCGGATTTAGCTATAGCTCCTTCTCATCGAGGAGCCAGCTCGGGCATCTTTTTCGGATACTCCCTGGACTCCTCCCTTAGAAGGTGTTCCGGGCATATCCCACCTGGCGGAGACCCCAAAGACATAGGACACGGACCTAGGGATTACATCTGGCCTGGGAACGCCTTGGAAGAGCTGGAGGAAGTGTCTGGGGATCTCTACTTAGACTGCTGCCTCTGCGACCTGGCCCCAGATAAGTGGAAAAAGATGGATGGATGGAATAGCAACAAATGTTTGTATGATTGTACTCACTTGCACTAATGAACAGCTATGCAAGCATGCCAACCACTTTACCAACCTGAAGTCAAAGTTGAATTTTACACACTTTTCAAAGCTTTAAAAATAAGAACTAAATAGACCCAGAATTGATTAACTTAACTAAGCATCTTTTAAAAATCCTTACTTTTACTTGAGTACATTCCCATCTCTGTAAACTTAACTTAATGATTTAGTGTACAACTTAATACAGACAAGTAAACAACTAAAGTAAATAAACTACTCACTTTCACGTGAAATACTTCAACTTGACTTAAACTCTGATCATTTAGGTGATTTTTTCTTTTTAATGTTTTGCTAAAAAGAAACCTGACGTTTTTTCAGCCATTCTGTGCAAAGCTGAACAAAAGAAAGGACTATCCTTAAAAGTCCAACCAAAAAAACTGCAACATTTTTGATACATGGGGTATATTAACCAAATGTGGGACATAGTGTATGCATTTAAGTGGGACAAAGTGGCAGAAATTGAGACATGTTAAAGGTGTACTTCTTACATTTCCCAAAATATGAAAAAAAAAAAAAAAATCTTGAATGTAAAGTAATTAAAGCATTAATCTTTCTCCCGTCCTTCCCCTGGCCTCTACAGCCACTTCAGATAAGAGCATGGGTTACCACTTTGACCATTAGTGGAGTTTTACTTTATGTCCAATTAGACACTTGTATATTGTGAACTTCAGAAGAAGCCTAAGATTATCTAAACTGTATCTGAATAAATAATATGTTCAAAAAGTCAAAATATGTGACAGCTTCAATTTATTTGAACTCAAAATGCTGTGCAATCCAACACAAAGTGGAACATCTGATCTTATACCCACTTGCTGGTTGTCCTTCAGAGACCAATATTTCCCTGCTTAAAGTAGATTAGCAGTTAATATCCAGGATTAACTGGTTAGAGGTTTAGGACACATCAACAGCTCTGAAGAAGAGGTGCAACTTTGACTATTACCTGCTCTGTCAATAAGCAAGATTTCAAATTGAAGTCTATCTCTGCTGTTGTTCTTTTGTTATTGCCGCTTCCGTTTTGGAATATTTCACAAATTATGATGCACTTTCTACTAAACAATGGTTTATTTTATTAATCAAATACTGTAGGTTTGATTCACATAGATGCTTAAATGACAAAGACAGAAAAGTTACAAAATGTACGTCTTTACGGCATTTGAATTTCACTTCAGCTCTGCACCCCTTTAGTTGGTCACGTCATATGTCATATTACCAAATATATTTGAATGTAACACTGAATAATCTCGACTTCATGTAACTTATGATATAAAACAGAATTATAGAAATGGATGTACATTTACAGGTATTGTCTCACCTGTATGGCTCCTTTGTCCCACCCGTCTCTTGCCTCTCAGCTCCATCCTTCAACAGCACGTGTCTGTGTCTAATCCTAAAGCTTCCTCCTGACTGTGTGCCTTTGAGCTAAACATTAAGCCGCTGCTGTACGTTATCTCCGTCAAACAGGAAGCACACATCACCGTTCTCAGCTAAAAAACATACCAGGGCTACAATATCGACCCATGCTGGTTAAAATGAATGTAACAGTATTTGTAAATGAGGAATAAATGATCTATGAAAGTTAAGCCTGAGTTCAGGTTATCAGGGGGATACAGTAAAAGGGTGTGTCTGTGCTCAAACACATGGTAGTGATAAAGGATTGAACTCATATGCGACAAAATAGATTTTTTTTTAAAGTTAAAGTTAAGAAATTGAAAATTGTAATGTTTTATCAGTAATTATTTTACATCTTGCATCCCAAAATTGCTGCATTGGCCTCTCCCTGAAGTTTAAATTCACATATAATAAATTTGAACCCAAAATTGTTATTGTAATTGCATAACTTATAATAAGATAAAAATAAAAAAATTGAAAATTAAAAATGGAAATTTTCACACATTTCTTTTCAGCTTATGGGCAACAATGGTAGCCTTGCAGGGACACTCAGCTGATTTACCAACCCAGCGCAAATACAGTGTGATGATTAGCTCACTGTACAAAGATTGTAATTAAATGATAATTTATAAATGTCCTATATGTCTCCAAAATGTGCCCAAAAAACAGTTTTGTGCTCCAAGAGTGGTATGTTTATTCTGTTAAACTATACTATTTATTTTACTTTATTTTATTTTTATGCTTTTACCAAGACAGACAAGTGCAAACAGACATGTTCTTGTGAATAAAAATGTATAGAATAAAGTGAATATATTGTGTTAATAGTTTCAGCTTCTTTTACGGTCCACATTTTTTTCATGGGGTATATTAACCAAATGTGGGACATAGTGTGTTTATTTAAGTGGGACAAAGCAGCACAAATTGGAACATGTTAAAGGTGTACTTTTCCTAAAATATCAAAATATTAGAACATTTTTCGAGGATGTAAAGTAGTTAAAGTTTTGTTTTGTTTTGTTAGATTTTAGTGAGTTTCTGTCACCAATCTATCATCTCAGTCAATATAATGTATCAATTATTTATTACCCACTGTCTGTTCATGCTTATAACTGTAAAAAGTAAAAAAAACACAAAAAAAACGACATATACAAGATCTCTATTCAAATCCAATATGTGAACAATCGATAAAGTAAAATCTAAAAATGGTGTAGTCTGTGTGTAAGTTTACTAAAATAAGAAAGAGTTTCAATTAAAAAAAAAAATACTTAAGATTGACTATGTAGTTTGTACAGGCCAGGGAAGGGACTAAAACTTAGTTACTCATGGTCAATGTAGCAACAACAAACTCAGATTTGATGTTGCTGTAAAGGTCAGGGGAGGGACTAAAGTAAAGAATAATGATGACATTTTATATGATAGGACAGGGTCAGATAAATGTTATTTTTGTCCAGGACACTTACTGATTTTTAAATGTGGCATAAGCAATACAACAATGGCCAGACTACAGTGTATTTGCATGTAATGTTTGTGTTGCCTTTTTATAGTTTATAATTAACAGATATAGCCATTAACCAGTCATTAATCTGTGATAGAATCTGAGAGCTTCCTGACTTCCACATAATGCACTATCACATTCAGCTCAATGGAGGTGGAGGTAGAATGGCCCAGTGCTATAAAGCCCATGTTAAAGTCAATGTGGTGGAGAAGTTCTGTTTGCTCTAATAATAAACCAGTCAAATGAACCAGTGTTTCAGAGCAGAGTCCAGTGTGGTCATATATAGAGAGGGAAGGAGGAGCTACACCTACAGCGGGGTAAATACAGTTATAAAAGTGATCATTTAAAAAGAACAGGATGTTAACAGAGTGGGGCCCTGTGTGTGCAGTGATTTGCATATTTGAAGTAAACATTATGCCTACATTGACCTGTATGCATTTATCCATTTTAGATTTTCTAATATAAATCACACAATATGTATCTAATGCAAGCTGTTTTGTGACTCTCTGATTAGACAACTGTCTCATTAAGACAGGAACAAACCATATGCCGGATTGATTTCGGTAGCGTCCATCTGTAACTTTACTCCAAAACTACTGAATGGATTTGGGAACAATTTTCAGGGAAAGTTAGGAATGACACAAGGAACAATTGATTTTTTTGAGTGTTTGTTTTAACCCATCTGATCGATGACTACCTGTATTGTAGTGTGTGTGGTTCCATCACCATCACTACAGCCTCCGGTCTGTCTCCATCAGAATAAACTCTGGAGATAGTGTGTGTACGATCTCACATACTTCTACAATCTCACCATCTCTGTCTGCTCCTCAGTTTATCTAAGAGCGTCTGCAAAAGACCGACCTCTGCCTTGAAAAAATTTATTGGAAAACCACCGGATTTTAAAATTCATAGTCACAAACTCAGGGCATATTGGAGTACCCCAACATTGCTGTCGTAGTGTGACGTCACACAACAATGTTCTAATGTTGTCTCTACCTCAAACACTTGTTTCATTCAGACACGTTTGAGTAATTAATTATGTTGGGCTACAATCCTCTCCAAGAGCTGAAAACGGATCATGGAACAAATTCAACTATATGTGATGTAACAAATAGGGGCAAACCATTCCTACTCCTGCACTGTCAAAAAGCACACCCAGAGAAGCATTGTAGCTACCATCTGATTGGAGAAGATGTGTGTTTGGCTGTGAGGGTGTAAAGGCTTTGTTTTAATCCCAGAAGAAGTAAGTGGTGGGAGGTTTTTTGGAAACACTCAAACAAATTATTTGTTCCTGTCTTAAAGAGACAGTGTTTTCTATCGAGTCAAAGTGGAAGTATTGCTTGTATTACATCATTTTTCCGTGTTTGATGTTGCAAAATGTAAAATGGCAACCTAAATATGTTCAAAATAGACTGTGAAATGTACAAAAAAACATAATATAGGACCTTTTTTACCTCTGTTTACTCCATATGTATTTAGCTAAATAATATTAGTTTAACCTGGTGTAAACACATATTGCTTGGGTGCACTGCAGTAAGGAAAAAATCAGTTTGAGTCCCGCAAAAGCACATACTGTCATTGTGGACCTGGGCAAGACGCCCAATGATTGTGATTGTGGTGGTCAGCTTCCAAAAACCCTTGTTCCTCCTGTATGCCTCTCACATTCAAGTTAAGAAGAATTTGACAAGCGCACTGCAGTCAGACACATTCCTGTAAAAGGACTTATTCGTGTTGGGACAAGCCCCAAAGAACAACAAGGAAAAATCTAAATGTATTCATGATCAGAGCAGATCTAACTACATTTTTTAAGGTGTTGGGCTGAAGAAGGAGAAGAGAGCAACTGTTAGTGTCTGGAGGATTTGGAGAAAATTTGGTGAGTGAAAGCATGCCCTTTTGAATTTACTTAATTTCTGTTCTGTTTGCCATTGAAATTAGCAGACATATAGAAACATATTTTTACTTTGTTGAAATGTTACTGTTCACAAATTACACTTTTAAATTGAAACAGTGAAACGGATCAAGTATGAGTACTATGGAAAGAAAAGGACATTTATATTTTATATTTAATTTGCTCTACATTGGGACAATCTAATTAAACACAATACTAAAATCTAAATATATTTTGCAATCACACTATAGTATTTTATCTGCCATAAATTTACAATTTAACATCTTTTTTTTCTTTTAGAGCCTTGATTGAAAATGTGATGCAAGTTCAGTTAAGCATGAATTAATCCGTTTATTACAAGTTTAAATTGCTTCAAAATAATACATACTTTAGACAAAACCAGGACTAAAACACAGCTCAAGTAGGACTAAATAAATATATCTAAAAGTCACATTTTAATCAAGATTTCTTTAAATTAGTCCCACTTGGTTTTTGTCTGTTTGTATTATTTTGAAGCAATTTAAACTTGTAACTAAAGGATTAATTCTTATATAATAAATGCAAAAAAAACAGAACTTGCATCAAAATATAATATAAATATTGCAATAATCTACACAATAATAGTTTTTCTCATATTGTGCAGCTCTAGAATGTCCCAATGCAAAGGTTTGGAATTGTAGATAGACCTTGGGGAAAAAAATGCATTAATTCTTGCATTCAATTTTTTTTTTTATTTAGTAACCACTAAAAACGAAAAAACTGGTACCATCTCCAACACAATTCAGTCAACAGGGTTGAGGCACAAAATGTACTGGCAGCTACCTCTGGTCCCAGATAATTACACAGGTGACAAATTGTACAAATATTTCAGAAGCTGTTTCAAATGTGGTAATCCAGTGAGCGCGCTAAATAGTTTGGGCCCTTTCCTTAACAGCCTATTGCACAATGTGTCACCTGTCACCAGATCCTTGAATTAGGGGCAGTTACTGTCAGCGCAGAAGGCTGATGGCCAAGTATCTGACAAAATGGCAGCAGATTGTCGGCTGATTGATTCTTTGTGTTATACTATTAAAAAAAATAATTAAATGTGAATGTGAAAGTCACACACGCTCTTTAAAGTGGCCACTGGTACCCAGAGGTGGGTAGAAAAGCTAATAATTTTACTCAAGTAACAGTACTGTTACTGCAAAATCAAATGACTCAAGTAAAAGTAAAAAGTACTCATTCATATAATTACTCAAGAGTAGAAAAAAATTCCCGAGTACTGAGGAACTGTTTGAGTGTAATGTCAGATCATTTGTTTAACTTTGTTGTAATCGGGCAAAAAACATATTTTTATATTTTCAAAGGTTAAACTAAAAAAGTAAATTATATTTTTTGAAAATTAAGGCACAAGGAAGAAAATTCCCACATCATCACATTAGTGAATTACTCTTTCTAGATTTCAAAGATTTTACTCAAGTAAGAGTACAGTTACTTCAAAATATTATTACTCAAAAGTGTGCAATAAAGCTACTCTTAGAAGTACCTCTGCGGGTACCCTAGACATTACTGCCTCAGTAAATGGCATTAGGAAGAGCATGGGCTAATATCTTGCCAAAAGAACCCATATAAATGATTAGCTAGGAAAAAATGTCTAGACTATTTTATCTACATCTGCTGTTTTCTCAGAGCCTTTCTAATCTGACATCAACAATATAGATTCATTAACACAGAGAAAAGTAAATATTCAATCTCTGAGGATAAATAGCATTTTTGTGCATGAGTCAAAATATGGGACATGGCCTACATTTGTGAAAAGCTGAATTTGAAAATGATGCACAATCCAACACAAAGTGGGAATGGTCACCCTAAGAACTTGGCTTGTCATCCCCTTCCACATGACTTACTTCCTCACTTCCTCACTGTTTTTTTCTTCTTCTTTTACAGTGACTGGATTCTTCTAACCTCAGCTAACATCAACTAAACTCTTGAAAATGTCCAACTCCTCCAGTATCTCCAATCTCCACTGCTCCTCCACTCTGGAGTCCAGGACCTCCTTCATGTTTCTGGTCATGATCGTGGAGGTGGCCGTGGGTCTTCCCGGGAACATTCTGGCCTTGTGGATCTTCTGTTTCCGCATGAAGTTCTGGAAACCTCACGCCATTTTCCTGTTCAACCTGATGCTAGCAGACTTCCTTCTCCTAGCCTGCGTTCCTTTCCGAATTGACACCCATTTGAGAGGCGACCACTGGGTTTTTGGTGAAATGTTTTGCAGGATCAACCTCTTCATGCTATCCGTAAACCGCTCTGCTAGCATCGGTTTCATGACAATAGTAGCTCTGAATCGCTACTTCAAGGTCCTCCATCCTTTGCATTGCATTAGCATGATGTCCAAACGCCATGCTATCTGGCTAGCGATTCTCATATGGGGTTTAGTCATCGTCTTCCGAGTCCCATTGCTAACTACCAACCTCTTGCATCAAAAAGGCAATCGCTCCATTTGCAGAAGTTTCAGCTCGTATGAATATATACCATTAGGCATAATCGTGCATTACATCGCCTATATCACCGAGTTTATTTTGCCGTGGATTTTGCTCATGTTCTGTTCTGCAAGGATTATTTGGTATCTGAAAAGACAGGAGCAGATTATCGTGCAAAGGAAGTTCAAAAAGGCAATCCGATCGGTCGCAGTGATCAATTTGGTGTTTACTGTGTGCTTCTTGCCAGCGATTATAACAGGAGTAGGAGCATTGGCGATAAAGATGTTCAGACCAGAGGATTGTACTGGCTTCAGAAGAATGTCACTGGCTTTTATGGTGAGCATCGGACTGACATACCTCAACAGCACTTTGGACCCGGTCATATACACGTTCTCTAGTTCAATGTTCCGGAGCGCGCTGAAAAATATCTTCCGGAAAAAGAAAAAAATAAGACAATAATGCTTATTTAAATATTTAGATGTGACATTTGTAGCTAAAATGTAGATTCACAAACTGGTAAAGCCGACTCTTTGACTGTAGTGGGACTCAATTTTATATTGGACCATTTTTTAAACATTTGCAAGTCCGTACAAACCACTGAATAACTAAAGATGACTGTTGCCAACAAAATGCCCACAAGTGACTTTTGACTAACTTTTATAGCAATGGTTTAAAAATTCCTATATCCAGACCCAAACCAAAAGCTATAGTTCCTTGCAGCAAATTGAGCTATTGGACTGTGTTTTGTTTCTCATTCAAGTGGCAAACCAAGTATCCATAATGAATGACCTTACCTAGATTATTATATCGGCGAACAACAATATTATGTTGGTGCGCAGATCCTAGCTGTGAACGCGATAACTCAAAAACGAATTGCCGGATCAGTTTCAACATTTGCACACAGGTACATACCCTAAAGAACTGTATCAATTTGGGTACTTCTTTGATGAATATTAATTAAGTAATTAATTAATAATGGGCCAAAACTGTGAACGCAATAACTCAAAGAGTCTTTGCTGGATCTTTTTCAACTGTTGCACACAGGTACATATCATGAAGCTGCAGAACTGGATTGAGTTTGTACATCTTTGATTAATTACAATTAAGTAATTCACCAATTCATGTTTTGATGCACTTTTATTGAGCATAAACGAAATTGCGTGAATGTTGTCACATTGATCCGGGCAATTGGATAGTTAATGCACATTACAGAGGTCAAATAAAGAATGCCTCTATAGCGCCCCCATGTTTATGACCCCTATGGGACCCTGGACACACTTACTTTGGCAGAGAGCAATGAAACTTGGTACAGTGA
>JAVQKC010186465.1:0-13948 GCA_036025475.1 Philypnodon macrostomus | reverse complement strand
GAAAAGTCATCTACTGACATGCGCTTTTGACGCTTGTCATGTGAAAGCCCCTTAAGAGCCGCATGAAACCAGCCAAAGAGCCGCATGAGGCTCGCGAGCCGCGGGTTGGCCAGGCCTGGACTAGAGCCTAAAAGATACAGATTAAAACATAAAGTCTAGAGCATACAGCCTAGAGCCTAGAGCCTAGAACCTAGAGCATACAGCCTAGAGCATACAGCCTAGAGCATAGAGCCTAGAGCCTAGAGCATACAGACTAGAGCCTAGAGCATACAGCCTAGAAACTAGAGCATACAGCCTAGAGCCTAGAGCATACAGCATAGAGCCTAGAGGATACAGATTAAAACATACAGCCTAGAGCATACAGCCTAGGGCCTAGAGCCTAGAGCATAGAGCCTAGAACCCAGCACCTAGAACCTAGAGCATATAGCCTAGAGCCTAGAGCATACAGCCTAGAGTCGAGAGCATACAGCCTAGAGCCTAGAGCATACAGCATAGAGCCTAGAGGATACAGATTAAAACATACAGCCTAAACCATACAGCCTAGAGCCTAGAACCTAGAGCATACAACATTCAGCCTAGAGCCTAGAGCATACAGACTAGAGCCTAGAGCATACAGCATACAGCTCAGAGCCTAGAGCATACAGCATACAGCCCAGATCCTAGAGTCTAGATCCTAGAGCCTAGAGCCTAGAGCATACAGCCTAAAGCACACAGACTAAAACATACAGCCTAGAGCATACAACCTAGAGCCTAGAGCATAGAGCCTAGATCTTTGAGCCTAGAACCAAGAGCATACAGCCTAGAGCATACAGCCTAGAGCCTAGAGAATACAGCATACAGCATAGAGCATACGTCATACAGCATACAGTCTAGAGCCTAGAACATACAGCATAGAGCCTAGAGCATACAGCCTAGAACCTAGAGCCTACAGCCTACAGCATACAGCATACAGCCTAGAGCCTAGAACATACAGCATAGAGCCTAGAGCATACAGCCTAGCGCCTAGAGCATACAGCATACAGCATACATCATACAGCATAGAGCCTAGAGCCTAGAGCCTACAGCATACAGCATATAGCATAAAGCATATAGCATACAGCATACAGTTTACAGCTTACAGCTTACAGTTTACAGTTTACAGCCTAGAGCCTAGAGCCTAGAGCATAGAGCCTAGAGCATATTCATGACTATCTTAGCGAGTCTAACGGTTCTTCCGATCCAAAGCATTTCATTGCATTTTTTTGACCCTGTGTTGAATGTGCAAATGACAAATAAACTGAAACTGAAATACAGCTTACAGCTTACAGCCTAGAGCCTGGAGCCTAGAGCTTAGAGCCTAGAGCCTAGAGCATACAGCCTAGAGCCTAGAGCCTAGAGCCTAGAGCCTAGAGCCTAGATCCTAGAGCCTAGAGCATACAGCCTAGAGCCTAGAGCATAGAGCCTAGAGCATAGAGCCTAGAGCATATTCATGACTATCTTAGCGAGTCTAACGGTTCTTCCGATGATAAATAAACTGAAACTGAAACCTGGATACAGCCGTACATCGTTCTTGTTGTTCTCCATTTTCTACTTGATATGATGATTATGGTTGTCCTGGGGTAAATGGATGATGTTTTTGATTAAATTCTCTCGAGTTAAAAGTGTGGCTTCTCTGTCGCGCGTTCAACAACAAATGATTTATAAGATGTACATTCTGGACTAGACCAGCTGTTAGAATTCTAGATCTGTGATGTCACCAGATATCACCATAACAACTGTTCTACTGTTGTCATGTCAATATGCAAATGAGGCCATATATGGGCATACATATCAAGTCAATACAAACTGACAAGAAACTGTACTTTTACAGTGTATTTTCATTATATCGGCGAAGCGACGATATTATGGAATCACATTGGTCCATGTGCGCAGATCATACGTGTGAATAAGATAACTGAAAAGCAAAATGGATCTGTTACAACTTTTGCACACAACCCATGACCCCATGACACACTTACTAGAAACGTGGTACACAGTGTACCCAACATAAAATATTATTATTGCCCCACCCTACAACAAACAGGAAGTCAACCATTTTTAATTGAAATGGTGAAGTCAGGTATATTTGACAGCCTCTAACTTGCACATGCTTTGCCCGATTAGGCTCAAACCTGAAACACCTTATTACCCCCCGGCCCTGAACTCATCTGAGTAATATGATGGTAGTTACCTCTATAGCACCCTCTGTAGACTGAAAGAAGAATATAGTTTTAAGGAAATTTTAAAGACCATCCTTCATAAACATCCAGATAAATCAAAAAAGTCAAATAGACCCTTCCCATGTTTGTCATGGTTTGGGGGTGGGGCCTCTTTCATTAACAATAAAAAAATCCTTGTGCCTGTTGGTGACAGTTGTAGCAGACGTATGGGGCCGTTTCGCCGATATACACCTTGCTGTCGGGGATGACAGCGTAGGCCTAGTTTCAAATGGATGGATGAAAAACAGGTCTACAGTACAGACTGATCAGATGGTTTATCATCCTAATGCTGCCACCACCTGGTGTACTTAAGAAATACACAACACTCTTTCAAGTCTCATTCCCTGTACAGTATTTTTCATGTACTTCATATAATTTATTTTTACAGTCTCAACATTCGCATGTGAATGAATACAACGTATAGTACAATACATACTATATATTTACAATCTGTGTAGACCTTCTCTTTTTGACTGTGAGAAAAAAAGGTTTGAATGAGATACTGCTCTTCTAATGTACTTTACAGTTTACCTCTAAAGGCCAATATATTATATGTGGGATAATGCATGTTTTAGCAGTGAAATCAAACTTAATGACAGCTTGCCACCTTCCTGATTCCTAGATGACTGATAAATCACACTGACATACTATGGAGAAAGCTGCCAGAGAAAGACAGTGAAGTGTTTTGACATTTTGAAAAGGTTACCATCTCATTAATGAAAGTCCCATCTGAATCCAAGGTAACACAACTTAATGTTTCATTGGGTCTGTCTGGCAAAGGTAGATGAGCTTTGCCACTAAAGACCAATAACTGCTAAACATGTGTGCCTATTAGCTCTGCCATACGATTGTGTTTAAGATTGTGATTTGTCAATAGTTTAAAAAAAAGCTATATTTGATGGTAACTGGACCCTTTGCTGATTCTGTTCCTTTAAGGCCCTCTCTCCCCTTGGTTGCCATGCCAACCTCACAATGGTTTCTGTACCACTGCAACACACAGCAGGGCCAAAAGGGGCTGACCTTAGCCACAATGGCCAGTAAGATTTGTTACCATTGTAAGATCAAAAATGGCTTTGACACAGAATTGATAGAGCATTTACCCCTATACTAGGCACTATATCTTTACAATTGTCCATGGATAAGGTCCATGCTTTGTCTGTGTTTTCTGTGGTTCTATGTATAAGTGCAGAAGTCCTTGTATATGCTATATATACACTATACTATACATCAAAGTGCTACATGTGTTTGTGGCCTCAAAAATCAAGAATACCCATATTCATTGTTCAAGTGGATTTCTACTGCATATAGAAATGTCTAACTAATGTCTAGTTAGGGACATTACAGGCCAAAGAGAGATCACATTCAGTATAATGGATAATATACAGGTCCTTTCAAAAGAAAAGCTTTGGCACTCATATGGGCAGTCAAGGCATCAACGTATGGCTTTGACCAATAGTTATTTTTGTTTAGTGAGAGAAAATATACATCACTGGTGAGACGGTTACTGCATCAGGAAAACAATCTCTACATAACACTTGCTAGAGTACACCACAGTATATATAACCTGACTACAACTTTGCTTTAGAATGGGGTCTGTTAAATCATGTCTATTAGCTTGTGCTCAGCATTTAGTTTTATAGTACTTCATAATATATTCATGTGAGATACCAGGGCTTTGTGATACAAAGAACAGAGCATTTACCCCTGAACCAGAAGATCCCTGGCTAAGTCTGGACAGTATTTGTTTACCATTGTGAGATAGGACCAATACTTCAATAACTGTAGGGAGGGATTCATTATATTTACCAATAACCTTATGGAATCTGATGCCGTTTCTTCATTAAAGCTTCATAAATATTAATGTCCTTTATCATAATTAATAACATTCATTTTGTCTCTCTGTAGAAATCAAATCGGAAGGTAGTTTCATGTGGCCTTAGGTTCCAGACCCGAACAATCAAGTCTAAATAACGTTTTTTTTAGTCATTAGAAGCAGTTCATTTCCCTGTAGCTGGGTTCTTGTTGGAGCTGTGATGCTGTGCGACTCCATACGGCACATGAGCAGCGATGGTGCCCATTTCAGCAGCTCCTTCCACATGAAACATCTGATCGTCAAAGTAAATGTGTGGCCTGATTTTCTCCAACATGGGACCCTTTGGAGCTCCAGCCAAGAACAAGGCCTCATCAATCTCCAGACCCCAGGCTCTGAGGGTCTTCAGGGCCCGGATACCAGAGCTGGCCGCGCTCCGAGCTGTTACCAGGAAGGTGCGGATAGGACAGTTCAGACGATGGCCTTTGGCGTAAAACTTCTTCTGAAGCTTCCCCAGAGCCTCCAAGAAGCCTTTCAGAGGACCCTGAGAGTGATACATGAGTGAGACTTCATTAAAAGTACATTAACTAGGGCTTTGGAGAGCTTTTATTTAGCTTGTTTTACCATAAACAATGTACTTTAAAAGGCAATTTTTTTACATTTCCTAAAAAGAAAAAGTTAAAAATTTAAAAATCATCTGACCCTATCTCAATTACTATTGGTCAAAGTGGTATCCCACAAAGTTTGATCTGATGTTGCTGTGGAGTCCAGGGGAGGGACTTAAAAAGGTATAATAGTGTAATAATAATCTGTCAATGTCCCACCCAACAATAAAGCAGCCTTAAACATATTACCAGACTACTTGAGTCAACTGAACTGTACCATTAGTGTGACTAATGTAACTATTAGCACCCCAAGAGCACAATGCTAATCTCGATTAGTATTAGCGTCTCTAAATATAACAAAACTCCATAAAGAACGATTTTAATATAATTCTTTTCTCCTTCCCTTCCTCTCCTTTTCATAAACATTGAAAACAGCATGTCTTTTGCAGATTTTAGCTTCAGTTTTCCTTCTAAGCCTTTGTACAACTAGTTAGTGCCAGAGCTAATGTTTACAACAGAGCACTTCCTTATTACAGAATACTTCCTGATTTTCCTGATTGAAACCAATAACAGTTGAAGCTAGTTCGATCAACCAATAATAGCCTTATCCCCAAGGTCTACTATTGGTTGATTATTTTTACCTTTAAATCAAATAATTATGACAGATAACCTACTTTACATAGAACATAGAAACAGTAGCATGTGTTTCAAAGCTCACTGGGACTAGTTCATTTGATACATTTAGCATAGGCTGCATATTACTGTTGTCTTCCAAAGTAAATATACAACATACATGATCCAGTAGTGTGTCCTCATTCTCTTTCTCATGTTCAAAAAACTTGTCCAGGCCGTGTGCTTTGAAGATCCGCTCGGACTCGTCTGAGAAGAGAACCGCATCGCCATCAAACGCCACCCTTAACTGTGACTCGGACACCTCCGTCAGCTTCTCTGGCATGAACATGGTGGCTGCTGCAATCCCTAAGAGAAAGAGACACAAGTTTGTTACTAAGTGAAATGTAATCTTGAAAAAAATTACTCAGGTTCAGAGGTGGGTAGTACTCAGTTACATTTACTTGAGTAACTTTTTAAATAAATTGTACTCCATAGAGTAGCTTTACTGCACAATATTTTTACTTTAACTTGAGTAATAATATTTTGAAGTAATTGTACTCTCGAGTAAAATCTTGAAAATCTAGAAAGAGTAAGAGTACTTTTACCCACCTCTGTGTGTCATGTAAGAACAGCTTTATGTGAAAAATGTGATGATGTGGAAATTTGGTTCCTTGTGCCTTAATTTTTTTAAATATTATTTATATTTTTAGTTGAAAATATCAAAATCTGTTTATTATCTTTTAATTGTTTTGCCAGATTACAACAAAATTAAACAAATAATCTCACATTACGTTCAAACAGTTACTCAGTACTTCAGCAGTTTTTTTTCACCCAGTACTTTTCTACTCTTACTCGAGTAATAATGTGAATGAATACTTTTTACTTGAGTCCCTGTATTCTGAAGTACTGTACTCTTAATTGAGTAAAATGATTGGCTACTCTACCCACCTCTGCTCAGGTTGCAACTAAGGCATGAATAGCAGATACTTGGCTCTGTCCGCAGGTAGCATTAACAAATTACTACACGACTAATTAAGGTCTTTGACCTAGAATGTCAAGGGCACTTCCTGTGTGTGTGAAGACTGTTGCGGGTTCACTATGTTAGACTCGTAAGTCACAGTAATGTAGAGGGTCACCTTGAGTGGTAATGGATTACATTACCCTTTATACACAATGATGCAATGGTCTTATATGCTCACCTCAGGTAGCTGTGGTATATTCTATATTAATGTAATGTGATAGCTCCCAGCAGGTTAGGGGTTCAAAACATAGGGCGGGGCGACAACAGTCTCTCTAAGTGGTGTCTGCATGTCCTGCTTGCGTTACCATGGGTTCTCTCCTTGTACACGGGCTTCTTCCTACTATGTATGTGATGGGGAAAATTACTCAATCTAAAATGTGGCAGTGGTATAGCCCGGCAACAGGTGGTCACTGGTTTGAATTTCCACCCTAATGGTTAGACTGATGGTTTGTTCCTTTTCTGGGCTTTGTCACTAATGTTGGTATGTTTGGTTCTATAGTCACTACAAGTAGGGATTTATGACTTTAGAGGGAACTTACACATTTTACCACCTATATCACTGTGACATGTGACTATTTTCCACAAATTTTACCAAGGAATCTAATAATATAACTTTGTGTGACTAATATATCTCACATTTTACTTTTTGAGTTATCTTGGCTAACTGTTGGTAGAGCGTGTGGCCCATATTTGGAGCTTGTACAGCGGTGTGGGTTACCAATTACCTTCTCGGCTGGACGGTTAATGCAAGATGTTTTTGCACTAATATTGGTAGGCTCACACGTCACAAGAAACATTTCAAAAGGAACGTTCCTCAAAAAGCTGTTCCGTTTCTTAAATCACAATGCTAGACTTGCTCGTGCTGTGTGCCTGACATCAACCCCTTTTCCATTTTGATAAAACCAGCATCTCCACATGACGCTGAAATACCATCTCTACCGCCTAAATTTCACATCAAACCTCACAGTATGCTGCCATTTCTCAACAAAACACCCTGACATCTTGTTTTCCCTTCAACAGAAAGCATGCCGGGCTTTCCAATATTGATACATTTTGTGAGGTTCAGCCAGAGCAAATTGGATGTCACAGTCGACTGGTATTCCTTTCACATGTCTCTTGATAGACGCCAATGTGTTAGGATTCATCAAGGAAACACAAAGACAGAGAAATAATCAATATGCTGATTTATGGTAATGTTTCGACACAGGGGGAGAATATGTCAGTACCGTAATTCATTACGCACACAGAAGCACACGGAGGCTGACTGTATGTGTGATATACAAGGATATGGTAGGTATTTTGAACAAATGAACTGGAAATAACACACGAAGAAGAGAAGGTTGGTAAGATTTATGTGCATATGTCCATGATTAACTAGACATGGGGTGCCCAAAGTGGGGCCCCGGGGGCAATAGTTGGTGAGCACAATTATTAATGACGTAAGTGGAACGGGCAGTTTTTGAGTGTGTATTAAATTACACTTTGGACTGTGTTAGTAAATATTAACAAAATTTAGGATAGGAATAATAAAATATTTATTTTTTGTTAAAAATCTTACAAATCTTCTGAGGGGAGGAACCCTGGTTGCCTATGATTATGCAAAAAAAATGGAATTCATTAAATGCTAAATATTTGCAATTGGCTGCAAACCAGCAATACATTATATTTTTGCCCCCAGATGAAAAAGTTTGGGAACCCCTGTACAATACAATATATATTGATACATAGAAAGGCATTTCATATATAGAATACGAGGGGCTTTGCAGTCTTTAGGCACAAAAAGTCCTACTAATGGTCCTATAATGTGAAAGTATAAGTGTATATATATATATATATAATGACCTATGACCCATAATAATAGAGGTTTTGATTTTATGTTGGAAGCTACGGTGGCATGATTTGGTTAATTGAGTGTTTCAAACTTTCAAAGTTTGTAAACAGAATGTTCTAAATTCTGGAATGGAGGCAACTAGAGGCAAAACTACAATACATTTTCAATTGAGAAATTAGCATTAGCCACAAAATATCACAAAAAACAAATGTTTTAACAAATGACATCCACTCTACTACACATAGGTAATGTCAGAGACTGGTTAAGAGACATTAGTGAATGTAGCTCACATTGTATGTTTATTTAATGTACACAGTTAGACTTTTTATGGAGTTAACTCACTTTTGCTCCAGTCCAGAATTTTGAACATTCCATATGACAAATATTTTTAAAGGGTCTACAGTATATACGTAGATAAGGAGTGTAAAAAATGTATATATACAATAAATGGAATTTTAGCTCTACATTTCTTCTTCTTCTACATCTTTTCAAAAATGTTTAGAAAAAGCTCTCAATGCTCTACAGCAGGGGGCAGCATATCACAAGATTTCCCTGTCCAAACGCCTGCCTTTCTAATGGCTGAACATTATGACTAAAATGGAGATACTGGAGGTGGCGCTATCTGTCAGCTGAGGAAAAAACAATGCTATTACAACAAACAGTATTGCCCAAAACATGTTACAAGTAATGTTGGTATAGTTACTGCCAACATAGTGATCATATGGTTATACAACAATGAAAACTGTGAGGCCATATTCAAAAGTCTGGGTTGTGCATCAGTATCAGTGTGTAACATGGGTATCCAACAGAGATTGGTAAAGTTTTTTTGCTTCGTACCTTCAGCCAGTGCTTCTCTGACCTTGTCGGCATCTGCGGACAAGTAGAGGTTGGTGTGCCAGGCTTTCAGGTATCCAATGGGACTGCCTCCTCCGGTCATGCAGAACCTCTCGATGAACAGATCTGAGATAAGACACATTTTGAGCACATTTGGGTTATACTTTAGAGTTATTCACTATTAAGCAGTAGTTGAGTATCATTTAAAGTGGAACTAAACACCATGGTCAGATCCATAGTAAACCCACAGCCAAAATTCTAAAAGTTAGGTAGTGCCTGGTAGGGGCTGGCGAAGGTTTGGGGTGAATGTGGTGTGCAGTGCTCTCAAATCAAACTGCTGATTTACTACAGGTGTGTCTCTAAATGAGACATAGGACTATCAGAGCCTGAGGGCCTGTGACATATGTACCATGACATATTGTCAGAGGTGGGTTGTACTTAGTTACATTTACTCAGTTACATTTACTTGAGTAACTTTTTAAATACATTGTACTCCATACTGCACAATAGTTTTTACTTTTACCTGAGTAATAATATTTTCAAGTAACTGTACTCTTACTGTGTGTCATGTAAGAACAGCTTTATGTATGTATAGGAAAATGTTATTTACTTTTTTAGTTTATCTTTTGAAAATATCAAAATCTGTTTATTATCTTTAAATGTATTTTTTGTCAGATGAAATCTGACTTACTGGTTACTTGAGTAATTATGTGAATCAGTACTTTATTTTGAAGTAACAGTACTCTTACTTGAGTAAAATGATTGGCTACTCTACCCACCTAAAATGCAACTGCAGTACCCCTGTTTAACCTAAAGGGTGTTACCCAAAGTGCCCTTTGCAACCCTCCAAATCTACATCTAGTCTGACCCCAAGTGTCCAACTTAGTATGTGAACCCCATATAATCATCTAGAAGCTATGGCACAAATCAAAACACTGACATTACATTCAATTTGCTGCATGTTTTATGTATGGTGTCCCAGGTAGGAAAAGTGTAAGTGGTTAGAGACGCCAGAGGGCTAAGAACATTAGAGTGCCCCAGGAGTTTAGTGGGTAAGTGTCTGTTTGCATTTTGGCTCCAGAGGCCTCCTAATTTACTGCACTGGCCCCATCGTTATAACTAGACCCACGTGATAATGGTCAAGCCTCTTCAGGTGAAAAGGGGTTGAAATTTACAAGTGGACAAAGATAACTGGAGTCTGCAGTCCATAAAGGTATAGTCTGTAAATTTAACATAAAAAAAAAATGTAATAAAAATGCTTTGTCTCACCCTGTTCTATGATGTAAAGTATAATCTGTCAAAATTATTATTTGTATTTGTACATTAGTCCCTCCCCTGGCCTCAACTTCAGATCAGAGTTTGTGGGTTATCAAATTGACCAATAGTAGTCGAGTTTTACTTTGTAAGAATTGTCAATTTCTTTTTGTTTTTTACCCTTTGTTATTTTGGTAAAATTACAGACTACACCTTTAAAGGCCATCGGAGAAGACTGACTAAAGTGGTTTTGATTTGGCAATAAAAATACACAAATATCAGGATGACTTAAGCTATTCCAGGAAATGTTAGTGCCAGCTTTTCCATCAGCGAGCATTATTCATTTAAATAACCGTGTCACATTGACCTTTGCAAACTGATACCTCTAAGTGTTTTTATTGCTAGGTTGGCCGGTCCCAAAAAAGTTGTATTAAGCTATATGGAGAAAGGTCGATCCAATGTGAACAAAATAGATAGCTAGGCCTATGCTATGAATATAAGTAATTGGCTTGGCAGGTGTTGCAACCAGAGGGTCGCCGGTTAGGCCCTGTCCACACGGAGACGAGTTTAAGCGTATCCGCTAAGGTATTTTATCGTTTCGGCATTATGTCCACACAGGGCCGGTGTTTTGGGAGCCTGAAAACGACGCCGGTTCCTCATTTCCGTGTTTACGAGCTTTTTTCTTTGTAGCCCCTCCTCGCGCAGAAGTGTCACAGCGCCACCAACAGACCAGGCATACACACTGCAGCGTTTCAGTGGAGCTGCGTGAACCCGTGTGGGCACAGATATGTTCTAAAACGATGCTGAGACGTTTATGAAACTATACCTTTTTCGTGTGGACTAAGCCTTAGTGTGACGGCGGCCGATGGTGGCCAGGAGGGGCCTTAGGCGCAGACTGGCAGCCACGCTTCCACTACCGAGTATGACATGAGTATGAAATTGTAAAGAGTCTTCGAGTGTCTAGAAAAGTGCTACAAAAGCATATTACAATGTCTAGACTAGCGTGACACAGATTATCAAACATTCTTAGAATCAAAATCCAAAATAAATTCAGCCATAAGACTCAAAAGCGTCAGCCCTAAGCCTAGCAAATGGTGAATGTTGAGGAAGGGCATCATGGAGCATCACAGGCAAAAGTAGTCTGCTACTTTAGACCCCCAAGCTTCCACGACCCCATAAATAAAGCCTCAAATAAATAAATGTCTTGGTAATTAATAAACTTAAGACGGTAAAATAGCATTTCAAAGCCAGTACACCTCGCCAGCCAATCATGTAGCTGTGGACTGACAAATCAAGAGAATTAGGTTACACTGTGGAGCATAGAAAGAAAATCCATCTGCTAACCACTGTACAATAGACAGATTATTTGCGATGGAGATCCTAAAATAAAAAAGAAGTCTGAATGGTTTAGAATTAGACGCACTATGCATAAAATCTTCCAGGACCTTTTTGTTTAGTTGTTCAGATGCGCATCCTTCGAAAGCAGACGGAAAGACAAACAGTTCTCTTAAACCCCACGGGACAGCATCTATCAGAGGTCTTTTCAATGTATTTCACTCTGCGGCCAAGGCCTGGTGAGTGTGATCTCTGTGTTCCTTTGCACAGCTTCAGTTAAACATACAACTCTCTTCTCATTGGAGCGTGGGAGTCACTTTGTATCATTGATGTCTCTGTTTTTTTGTCTACGCATCAGTGTTATCTTTCAATCTATGGCCGTATGATTTATTTGCTTTTTCGGGAGATCTGAAAGATGCAAACAAAAAAGGCAGGAAGTCAGTTGGCTCAAACAGACTGCATGACACCAAATCCTGAATCAGCTCAGATTGGGTTGCATAGACTTAAAAACAGAATGTTCTAAATTCCGGAATTGAGGAAACTGGACACATTCTCAATAGATAAATTAGCCTAAGCTACGAAATCTTGCAATCTTGGAAAATATGAGAAATCGAGATGGTTTTGGCAAATGACAAGCCTGGTGAAAAAAACATTAGTGAATGCACCTTGTACATGTACACATAGTATACAGTTTGATGATTTTTACATTATATAATAGCAGGACATATCTTCTTTTCTATTAATTTTAGTGGTGAAGCAAATTAAATACATTAATAAAGCATTATTACACTGACAATTTCAAAAGTGGAAGTTTATAATTTTGATAAAATATATTGTAGCTACAAATTAACTCACTGGTGTGTCCGGTTGTCTCCATTCCGGAATTATGAACATTTTATGACAGATGGTTCTAAATTCCGGAATGGAGGCAACTGGAGGAGAGACCATAATACATTTTCAGTGGAGAAAATTTGCCACAAAATATCACAAATTAAGATGATTTTAACAAATGCCATCCACTCTGCTACATGTAGGTGATGTCAGAGCCTGGTTAAGAAACATTAGAGAATGTACCTCACGTTGTATGTTTATTTAATGTACACATTAGTAACAGTTAGACTTTTGTCTGGAGGCAAAATTCTTGATTTTTAGTTTATTTCATACAGAAATGTTGATGACCACAATAGTTATTTCATTGTATGCTCAGAATTATTTATATTTTCTGTAAAGTTAATTCACTTTTGCTCCAGTCGCCTCCATTTCAGAATTTTGAACTTTCCATATGACAAACATTTTAAAGGGTCTATTTGAAAACATGTAAAAACACAAGGTCATGTGTGTCAGTTTTGTAATAAAGTAATTTCACATATAGAGCACATTATAGAAACTGTCAGTCACCATCCCCTTGAGCCTGATACAAGTTAATTACATGGAACTGCTGCAGGCCCTCAGCAATTCTACTAAAGTGTGTTACAGGGAGTTCACTACCTTTGTAATGAGTGATACATGTAGGCTACTACTTTGCACAACAAGAGAAAAGTAAAGGTGCAATGTGGAAATTAGTGTTAGTTTATTTGATGTTTTGTGAGTGTATTATGACAGTTGTTATAAAGTTGAGGATCAGAAAATAGTGATGCTAAGAACATCAGTGAGATACATACAGACTCAGTGCTGCTTTGACGGGCTCCTCAGACCAGTTTTTCTTTGGGGCCCCCTGGATTATGTCCCACAGGACACAACCCAGCAATAGAGGAGAGTCTGAACAGGAAGTGGTCTGTGGTGCAGTGACTTCACAAAGGCTGAGACTTTCCTGAGAAGCATCCTCTCACTCAGCTGTTCATACACTTTGGTTTGGGCTCTCTGATGTGCCCGCGTCATATGTGATATTCTCACAGACGTTCACAAAGTTCATAGATTCAATGTGAAACTTCATATATCAATTCATCTCCTATCCTAATGCGTGCTAAATATACACAGGGTGTTTATGCACATATGTACCACAAATAACAATTCTGAAGATTACATTATCACAAGTATAGTGTTACAGGTAACCACAACATTTCTGTAGGTTACAACTTGATTGCAAATATAGAACCTGTATAGAATTACACATGATGCGGATAGATACTAACCCCAGTCACAAGGGGGCAGAATAGAAACAAAGCAAACTTTTTTTAACTATTATGATGTGTAGTGTAACTGACCTCTTGACCTCATCAGACTAAGCAGGATACCTGTTTTTAAGTAACCATGGAGAACTTCTTATCACATTGATCTATAACCTTTGGAGGACCAAACAGGAAATTCCAATGTGGTTGTATAAAGGTGTGACCAGCCACTCTTTCGATGAGATCAAAGACTCCAAACAAACCAAGAATTGAAGAAACTGATTAACAACGGATTAATTAG
>JAVQKC010186454.1:0-10093 GCA_036025475.1 Philypnodon macrostomus | reverse complement strand
AAGTATTTTCATTTTATTTTATTAAGTCTTTTCATTTTATTTTATTAAGTCTTTTCATTTTATTTTATTAAGTCTTTTCATTTTATTAAGTCTTTTCATTTTATTTTATTAAGTCTTTTCATTTTATTAAGTCATTTCATTTTATTAAGTATTTTCATTTCATCCAAATTGATGCAGTACTTTAAAGTAAAGTTGCTAAAAGATGACATTCTTTTAAAAAAAATGAATCCAGACGGTGATCCGGATCACTCCCAAAATCGAATCAATTGTTCCTTGTAATTCCTGACAGACAAATGTGATTTTCTCTTTACTTACCCCCATATTTTCCCATATTTCTGGAAGCACTCCATGTCAAAGCCTATGAAACCCTAAGAAACAAAAATACATTCTATGAATGGTTATGATAACATTTTTTAAATACCTTACCAATATAAAACAATTATCTAAATTATTTTTTGTATTCTGTGTTAAGCTTTCTTGTGTGTGAAAAGATTTTCACATCCTATGTATACAAACTTTATATTGTTTTCTTATCTCAGTTCATAATGTTGCCATAGCAAATAGCAAAATAGCATAATGAACTAAAATACAGTACAAATATGCTATGTAGTTTTGGTCGCTCAGGTTAAATACAAACTCATACCTTCACCTCTGTCTCTACTGACTATCTCCCAGTATGATGCAATCCCCCAAAAATAATACCATAAATATGATCATGATACTCAAATATTACGCAATTCAATACTACTTGACTGCTAAAAACTAGCCATATAAGTGGACACAATCCACCATTTGGGAAACCTTCTCTTTACCTATAGTTTATAATGACAAATATATAATATATATATATAAACAAATAAGTAGCCTTCATTTTTTAACACGTACCTTTCTATACGCCAGCATCGTTCCAAAGAACGGCACCGGCTTTGGCCCAGGGATCCCCATTTTGTTGAACACTCTAAAAGGCCAGTACAAATATCTGACAAAGAATGAAAAACAGTGGTACGGTTTTATAAAAGTGGACTCAAGAAAGAATAATACTACACTGAAAAAAGTTGCTCTGCTTACAATTTGTGCAATAATCTTTCACAAGATTTTTTTTTTCATTGTCTCAATTTACTTCAGTAGATCAGTCCAGCTAGAAATGATGTGTATTTCAACTATTTCACATTGATACAGTTTAGAATGTTTAGGTTAAAGCTGATACAAGCCAATAAAAAAAAACATCTCAACACCAATGTGCAATGGGAATGTTTTAGTTTTTACGATGATTGATTACTAAATTAGTTTTTTACTATTACTATTACTTTAGTAATCAATTAATCACAATTAATCTGATTAGTTGTTTCAGCCCTACTACATTGACATAATATTACCCAAGTAAGAGTAAAAAGATATTCAGTGGAAAAGCTGTCTGATTTATTCAAGCCGACTCAAACAGACAAGACACATTTTAAAAGTGTTTCCAAAACATCAATTTCATCTTTGAATAAAAATGTAAATTATGTCCAAAATGTCGACATAAAGCAATACCTATCATATGTTGTTTATTTTTTACTGTTTAAAGTTAAAGGTACTGACCATTAAAAATACCCTTATTAAAACTGCCTCGCAAAATAATTCAAATTAGCCTACATAAAAAATGGCCAGATCTTCTCACTTTTTCACAATATAAATTTTGTAGTAAAGTATTGGTAAATAAAAAAGTAGCCATCTAGGAATGAAAAGATACTTGGTGAGAAAGCTGCTCTGTTCAAAACTTAGGTTAGTAAGCTACAGTTTTTTCAAAAATGAAAAGCTACTCAAATACTAAATGTAAATGTAACTATCCACTCCTCAAAATATTGTCACAAAACCCGGCTCGACAAAAGTTCAGACTGTATAACTTTAGTTCTTACATAATAAAGAGAGTTATGAGGGCAGCCAGGAGAGTCCATGTCTCCGCGGAGAAATACAGGAAGAAGCCCATCCCCGCTGCGGTCCTTTGGGTGCTGTCAGTGGAGCTTTGGTTGGGAGCCTGCTTTATAACCACTGCTGGAGGGAGGGAAGTGTGCGAGAGGAGAGTCAATGGGAGGAGTCAGTGCACGGTCAATAAGTAACAAACACAGATGAAGGAAATATGAGATTTGTGTGAAAAAAGAGACTCATAAGACATTGTTGAAATGAATGTAAATAGCATTAATAAAGGTGGCGCGATTTAGTATAAAAAGATTTCGAGGTGCTAGGGACCAGAGAGAAGTCACCAAAATACAGCAAGCGTTCACACTAAATCAAATAGAAAACATGGGATTTTTTTAATTGGGGTGAATTTGATGAATTTACAGACTCTGTTGTAGTATAGTGTACAGTACATAGTGAATACAATAGGCTGTTTAAGAGTAAGTCAAGTGATTATATAGCCTAATAGGAACTAAAGGCATTAGATGTAGTGACCTAACATATATATATATATTTATATATATACACACACACACACACACATATATACATATATAAATTGAAAAAAGTCCTGGTTTAAACCTGTTTGGACTAGGGGTGTGCAATATGGTGATAAAAATGTAATCATGATATGAAGTTATGAATATCGGCTTAATCTGGGAAGATCATGGAATGAGAAACAGTGCATTCACTAATGCTCTGCTCTTCACTGTTATTTGTACTGTAAGAAAATCAACTAAAATCATGATAAAATCGAAATTGTGATCTGAATCCTAATAAAATTTTAAAAAATATATAAAAATATATATTTTTACCATATCACCCACCCCTAGGTTTAGACCTGATTTATTTTTGGTCTAGACATGATTGAATCTTCATTTTTTGTTTAGATTAGATTTTAATTAGTCTGGTTTACTTGTGGTTTTGTCTATTTATTTATTTTTTTAAGAATAATCCTGACCATAATAGCCTAAATTGGTATTTGGAAAGAAATATATTTTGTTACTCAGGGCATAACATAACTTTTCTGTTCATTGGACACACTGTGGCTAGTATTTGTAAAACATCACTAGCCAATTAAGATTTTCAATAGCCACAGTTTATTTATTTTAATTTTAAAAACATTTGCATTTGAAAATATATTGTTGTAGTCAGGGCTTGACATAAACCTCACTCGCCAGAGTGGCTAGTATTCTTCAAAAGTTTCTACCCACCTAAGTAACTTTTGAAGTAACTTAAGTCAGACTGTTTAATATACAATCATATTTTCTCATTATGAGGTCCACTAGATTCTAAAGTGGAGAAACATTTTGAAATATGTATGTAGTAAAATCCAACAGGGCAAAGTGGCTACTGATTAAAGTAGTAAACAATTCAAAGCTTCCTGCATTTGACATGTTGGATAGTGGTAGGCTAATGTCAAGCCCTGGTTGTGATGTAATTTAAATGTTCTTTGTATGTTTCAAAGAAAACATATATTTTTCCTGTTATTATAGATTTATGATTATGGGTTATGAGCGTAAACTTCTAAATGGGTTGGACGTCTTAAACATAGTCAGGCTTATTAAGTTAAAATGTCTAGCCTACTAGCCAAAAGCAGGTTAGTAAGACCAGCACTAGTCTCTGTATCTAATTCGATTTTAGACATTTTAACTTATTAAGCCTGACTTTATCTAGCTTTGATTAAAATGTCCAAAATCCAACTAGACACAAGGGCTAGTGCTAGTGATGGTCTTACTAACCTGCGTTTGGCTAGTAGGCTATTGCTAATGTCAAACCCTGGTTATGAAACACATGAGAACGACTAGGCACAAGTACACAGACTAGTACACAGGCTGCGTCTGCCGCGTTTTGACGCTCGCCTGAAAAATGTAACCCTCGCCGTATATTTCTACTTGCCGCAAGCATTTGCAGCGCGGCTCTCGTTCAAAATACATAGAGAATATATATTTATATAATATATTTGGACCTAGGTCACAGTAGCCTATATAGTCACTGAAACCATCTACCGCTCGCTCTCTTCCTCCGCTTTCGTCACTCGAGAAAAAAGAAACGTGACCAAACAGGGTTGTAAAAGAGCGTATATTTATTCACTGTACACCCCATGAATCAAGGGCATGCTTTATTTCTCATTTTAGGCTAAAATAAGCTCACATTTCGCGCGGTAGAGCAGCGCGGACAACCGTATCCAGTGTGTCCGCATTGAGAGGACAAGCGACATATTCCTTTGTTGTTTTGTTAAACAGGAAATTGTGTAATAGTGCAAAAGGGCCAGTCCACAGCTCAGCACACACACGTTCCTCTCATTCTGCAGCAAGAAGGCACCATGAGCTACCTCCTGTTCTTCTCTGTAGAAACATGGATTCTTCTGGTTACGTGTATCTGCCTGTTTGTCACGTAAGGAGAGTCTTCAATTTTCACATGCACAACTTAAACTCAAACTTTCATACTGATAACTTGGACTTGGACTTGGACTTGGACTTGCACATTGATAACTTGGCCTTGTGTTTTCACATTGATAACTTAGACTTTCACATTAATAACTATGACTCGGACACATTGTACATTTTAACTCTGACTTGGAGTCGAACCTGCACTTTGATAAATGGACTCACATGAATAACTTGGACTTGGACTTGGACTCGAACTTACACTTTAATTACTTGTACTTGACTTGCTTGATTGTTACAGGTATGGTTCTTGGACATATGGTGTGTTTGAGAAGATGGGGATCCCCTGTCCAAAGTCCTGTATTTTGGGACCCTTTCTAAGACCAACAAGGTACATTTTTATTAGGCTTTCCTTCAATAATAGGGGCAAAAGGACCAAAACATTAAATTCACAAACCATCAGCATAAAAATATAACCGGACCAAAATCTGACCCCTGGGGCACCCCACATTTAAAATGATAACACTGACTTCTGTATGTAAAAAAAAGAAAATTACCTATGCTGTTTGTGATGGATCCTGACATGTTGAAGAACATCTTAGTGAAAGACTGCTTTACCTACTTCACAAACCACCAGGTGAGTACCAGTCTTGAACATTGATAAGTCAGACTTGGAGTGTGAGAGCTGATGACTCAACTTGATGGACTTGGTGGACTTTACAAAATGCATTTATAAAATGTTATCCAAAATTGACTTTACTGGCTATTAGAATGTTCTATGTTAGGTGTACTGAAAAAAATATATACGGTACTATTCATAAACCTGTGACTCTGTAAGGCCTAAAAACAATCAACCTGCAACAATTGCCTGCTGCATAATAAGGAAGTGCTTTGTTGTAAACATTAGCTCTGGTGCTGTTTTCAAAGTCAAAGAGAGGAAGGAGAGAAGAATTATACTGATGTTGTTCTGGATGGCTTTTTGTTATATTTAGAGATGCTAATGCAACCAACTAGCCTGTGACTCTTTTAAAACTTCAGCCTGTGTCTTCTGTTTTGACCGTTGAACAGCGCTCACTCAGGCCAACGCGTGTACTGCTCTGTTGGTACGCATCCACAAGCTCTCTAGAGCTGGACCTAACTACAGATAGAATCAACGCAGAGGACGCATAGAAGGCTCCACATGTATCTGTCTGTGTTTCGAGTGTAGTATAAATCTGTCTTTATATTGGCAAGTGACTCAGATGTAGGCTAGTCTTTATTATGTTCAAGGATGCTTTATTGTTGAGTGTGACAATGACAGACTAGTTTCTGAATAGTAGCAAACAATCTTTGTAATACCTTTAATGATTCGGACTTGCATATTGATAACTCTGACATGGAATGGAAGAGCTGATGATTCGACTCAGACCAGATTTGGACTCCAGAAATGGTGATGTGGTGATGTGATACATATTGTTTAAGAAGCTAACTTAATGCTAACATGTTTTCAGAACATGGGTCTGATTGGGGACCTGCGTGACTCCCTGACTCTGTCAGAAGGTGATAAATGGAGACGGCTGCGTAACATCATAACTCCTGCCTACACCTGTGGACATGTCAAAGAGGTAATACCAGTCCCAAACCCAGAGCAACAGAAGTGGTACCCTCAAATCCAGATTTTGATTTAGCTTATATTTTGAGGATGACATGAAAGCAATAGTCCTAAAACAAGAAAATATAAAAACAAACGCAAAATGCAGGGTCTCTGACCCTTTTCGTAGTATTTTGTGATGTATAGTAGGTAATCTGTCTTAATTATTATTTTAATTTAGTTTAGTTTCCCCCTGGCCTCTATAGCAATATCAATTTGCAGTTGCCAGACCTACTTTAAATCATAGAACAGGGTCAGGTAGCCAATATTATCTTTTATTTATTTATTATTTTCCATTTTACAAAAGCATTTTATGAACTAAAAATGTTTTTTTCAGTTGCAAATGTATTTCCAATGTTTATTCTTTTAAAGCATCTTTGAGTGTCTAGAAAAGCTCTATATAATGCATTGATTTGCTGTTTGCTCACGTATATGTGCAGCCTGAGTTGGTTCTTTGTTTTGTTAGTTGTAGCCAAATACACATTACTGAGCATCCTGCTGCTGCAAAGTTACGAGTCAGGTATTTCAGTAGCAGGCTCCACACTGAGCTAAAGAATATATAATAATGTTTTCTATGTTGAGAATCTCCCTCTCTCTTTTTTAAAAATGTAATCTTACCGCATGTGTTCCTTTAACAAACTCCATGTTATTTTGTTGCAGATGTTTAAGCTGATGAAATACCACTCCAACAAAATGGTCAACAGCCTGAAAGACAAAGCACACAACAGTGAAGTTATCACTGTCAAAGAGTAAGTGTTTTATAGCCATGTGCCCTCATCAGTTAATATTATATTCAGTGCAACCTCCTGGGCCACAGGTGACATTTTCCAAGCTAATTCTCTAATTATCCTATGGTGTTTGGTGGTGGTCAGAGAGGCCATAGGTGCAGAATGGCAGCCATGCTTCCGTCAGATTTCCCCAGGGCAGCTGTGGCTACAGAAGTAGTTTAGGACCAGTGTGTGGATGAATAATGGGCTTAATTGTAAAGAGTTTTGGGTGTCATGAAAGGTATAGTATAGGTATAGTAAGAAATGAACAACATGTTGTCATTGAGTACGTTTACATGCTCTTGAGTATCCCAGTTATTACAGTATCATCATGTATCAATATAACACTATACATCTTGTTCCAGAGTATTTGGTTCGTACAGTATCGATGTAATGGGTAGCTGTATCCTCAGTGTGGACATGGACTTGACCAATAACCCTTCCCCTGACCTAATGCACCATGCCACAAAACTCTTTGACATCTCCATTCCTCTCTTCATGTTCCAAGGCGAGTGGTCACATACAGAAGCGGTCAGACCAGTTGAGAGCTGATACCTCTGTTCCGAGCTCACATGACACTTCTTTTATTCTCTCTCAGGTTGTTTTCCACTCTTTCTGCCTTTACTGGACTGGCTGGGCTTCACCCTTTTCTCTAAGGCTTCATTTTTGTACTTTAAAAACATTGTGGCGAGGATCAGACAAGATCGAGGCAGGAGTTCAGACAAGGTAAATGTTCAAATGATGTAACATCCAACAAAACAGTTATCACAATAGAGCGCAACAGTCCCCGCCCCTTTTGGAATCCAAAAGTAAAAATCACATTCATTTTTGACAATCTTTTAGAAAAATCTGTATTTTAAGAGTTTAAAACAACATTGGAGGCTAATCAGCTATGGGGCAACTCACGATCATAGTGCAAATATTTTTACTCTCCCCAGACACTTCTTCCAGCTCCTCCCAATCCTGATAAGTTTTTTGAGAGACACCTCCTTCCTTATGGGACATTACGGGGGCAGCTTTTGCGAAGAACCAAAGCTCCTGACCAAAAGTACCATCATATATTGACCTGTAAATTAATTGAAAGCTTCACTTTTCAGACCCTTCCATTCACTCGTGATTCCTAGAGAAACACATAATATTTTAATCTTCCATAAGTTTAATTGAACCTTTCTCAAAGGAAACAATCATTCAAACATTTCTTTTTTTCTTTTCTTAGAATCAGTCGGACTTCTTGCAGTACCTGACCAAAGTTCAGTCTACCAACAGACTCAAGGGAGAAAGCTATGACCAAGGTATTCATAACCAGGCCATAGTCCGTCTTTAATAAATGTATGCATTTTACCTACGCTATTAGTATCTTCCTTTAGTTCTCAGTGACCACGAGCTCTTGTGCCAGCTCGTCATATTTGTGGTGGGGGGCTATGACACCAGTGCTACAACCCTGTCCTTCTTGGCATACAACCTGGCTAGAAATCCAGACGTAATGAGGCGTCTTCAAGAGGAGATCGACGCTATGTTCCCAAATAAAGTATGTAAGTGTTTGTGGGCTGTAAAACCATGTTACTGGAGTGACTGAAATGAAACATATTTGTTGTAGGGCCCAGTGGAGTATGAAGCTCTGATGCAGATGGAGTACCTGGTCAGTGAGAGCCTAAGGTAAACTTGTAAAAGGGTTAGTTTTGGTCTAAAGTTGTAGTACCTGATTTTGAATGATACCCTTTCTACTTTCTCTCCTTCCCTCTATCACGGTCTCACACAAACCAGAAATCAGAACAACGAGCAGCAGTCTAAAGTTTTTTTCTTCTTCTTTTAACTAAGAAATACAATTAGCTGTAAAATAAAACATCAGCTTCTTTACATTATTCTTGATAAATAAACAATGTTTCAACCAATCAGAGAGCAAGTTTCCCTGCACTCTAAAACAAATCTATTCTATTCTATTCAGGATCTAATTTTCTCAGATGACTTCTGGTCTGCTGTATTGACTATTGTACTAATTTTGCTCAATTAGAAGAATACAAAGTAAAATGATCAGGTACTGCAGCTTTAATCAGACATATTTTTTCACTGTTAAAATATCTTTTCCTTTGGGATTGGGTTTACTCCTGGTTCCGACTTGGTACGGCTCGATAGATGTTTTCTCTCATATAACCTGCATGTGTGTTTGCTCCTCAGGCTATACCCGGCCATTGCTCGTGTTGACCGCGTCGCCAAGGAAACAGTGAGCATCAAAGGAATCACCATCCCCAAAAACATGGTGATCAATATCCCCATCTACGCCCTGCACCGTGACCCGGAACTGTGGCCTGAGCCAGAGGAGTTCAAACCAGAAAGGTACCCCACCGTGACTATATTTAGGGCGCATTCACAGCCCTATATAATAACAAAATTGTGTCACAGGGCTTTACAGAAAGATATGTAAGCAAGCAATAAAATACAATAGATCAAACAAAAGCGTGGTAAGGAAATATAAATATGGGAAAAAGAGAAACCTCAGGGAGAACCAAGTGATAGAAGGATTCACTCCCAGGACAGTATATTATTAAAAGCGTCTCTCTTTATAATCAATGGCAGTTGTTTATTTTCGTTGTTTGTATGCCCCGTTGTCACGACAGAAAGTCTATTGTTTCGGACTGTGAAAGCAAATGTTTGCGACCCATATTAAAAAAATCATAGAAATAATATGCAAGTTCTAAGTGCGGACTTTGGTGCAGACAAAAAGGGATTGCATTTCATTTTGTTGATTATGTGAATTCCATCCATCCATCTTCTTCCGCTTATCCAGGGCCGGGTCGTGGAGGCAGCAGTCTAAGCAGGGACGCCCAGACTTCCCTCTCCCCAGACACTTCCTCCAGCTCCTCCGGAGGAATCCAGAGGCGTTCCCAGGCCAGCCGAGAGACATGGTCCCTCCAGCATGTCCTGGGTCTTCCCCGGGGCCTCCTTCCGGTGGGACCTGCCTGAAACACCTCCCAGGGGAGGCGTCCAGGGGGCATCCGAAACAGATGCCCACTCCTCTCGATGTGGAGGAGCAGCGGCTCTACTCCGAGCTCCTCCCGAGTGACTGAGCTCCTCACCCTATCTCTATGGGAGCGCCCAGCCACCCGTCGGAGAAAGCTCATTTCGGCCGCCTGTATCCGAGATCTTGTCCTTTCGGTCACGACCCAAAGCTCATGACCATAGGTGAGAGTCGGAACGTAGACTGACCGGTAAATCGAGAGCTTCGCCTTTCGGCTCAGCTCCTTCTTCACTACGACAGACCGGTACAACGACTGCATCACTGCAGAGGCTGCACCGATCCGCCTGTCAATCTCACGGTCCATCCTTCCCTCACTCGTGAACAAGACCCCAAGATACTTGAACTCCTCCAC
>JAVQKC010186452.1:0-11851 GCA_036025475.1 Philypnodon macrostomus | reverse complement strand
TTACAAACTTTAAAAGGATCTATACGTTTTTTAAGTATTTGTATTTTTGTCACTCTGCGTGCGTGCGTGTGTGTGTGTGTGTGTGCGTGCGTGCGTGCGTGTGTGTGTGTGTGCGTGTGCGTGTGTGTATATATATCTTTTTCCATTTCAATTTGTCTGGACATTTAACTACATTCTGGTTTGATATTGCTCGTACTCTTGTCCATCCCTGCTCTTGGCTGCTGCAACCCAATTTCACCATTGTGGGACAAATTTCGGTTTACCTATCTTATGTTATCTTATCATAATCAATTTAGAAAATGGACATACCGTAAGTCTTTTTTATAAGTAGGAAGTTCAGGTCAGGTCCAAAGCAGGAGTTTTTACTCTACATTTTGACTCATGCCAGCAAAAACATTGTATGCATGTATTCCCTGATCATGAATGTATATTATTGTCAGATTACAAATTGACTAGACTAATAGTGCAATCAACAAGCTACTTTATGGCCCACATTGGCCCACATTGGCCCACATTGACTCCACATTGGCCCACATTGGCCGACTTTTACTCCACATTTAGTCAAAAAGGATCCGGTCACACTCGCCAGGTAGGTAAAACGCTAACAATGGTTTAAGAGCTAGTCAGCTTGAAAATATATTGTTTTTAGAAGCTGGTGGAAATGTCTTGGGAGGGGGTAGTCTTGGAATCTTTGCTACCCACAACCCTAATAAAGAGATGGGTGGACTTAGATTTGCTGTTAATACAGGTACCACTGGGACTCTTCCTAATGGTACTCGGTGGTCTGGTCAATTAATATTGGTTTACCCCCGGAGTTAGTCCTGGTTTAAATTTTGTTTGGTCCTCATTGAGTAAAGCATTTGGTTCTTTGGTACTTGAAAAGACAAATATTTTAAGAAATGGGACTGCTTTCATATTTTGAATGTCCAGAAAAGCATTATCATTATCATATTTGGTCATGGTATAAACAGCATTAAATTGTATGGTAACTTACTACATAATCATCACATTTTTAATACATTTTATTTAGGCCCCATGTGCATTAGAGAACAATAAAATACAATTTGTATCTGGCATTTGGAGACATAACTTTTGCAGACTTCAGTGTTTTGTCCAAATTTGTGCTCACAATTGCCGTTTCAATGCATCCTAAGTGTTCAGTAGGGTTGAGGTCAGGGCTCTGTGTAGGCCACTCAAATTCTTCCACATCAAACCACATCTCTGTGGTCCTTTGACAGTAATTCTATTTTTCTCTACCTGCAGGCAAACATACAGAATCAAGACAAAACATAAAACTGTAAAATATCAAACAAAGGCAGTAAAGTCAAAGCCGACTCGAGAAAGCATCAGAAATTTCATGAAAAAACTGACAGCCAGGAATTCGCTGTGTACTGCACAAGGCCGTATTTTTGTTCCCTCAAACTATATGAGATCTAAACAATGAGCGTCAGGAGCTTCACGATAATAAAACTGCTAAGTTTGAGCAAATAAAAAAACCAATCTATCGGGATGTTCATTAAATCGACACTTGTCCTTGTCTGCCATATTTGGAGATGACATTGGTTAACATTGCTATTCATCCATTGTTTTGGTTGTTTTCAATTAAATGTTTAGAGAAATCAAAGACAGTGTTGTATGCAGCGAGTACTTGACCCTGTGTTCCTCATAATGCTCTGTTTCTTGGTGGAAGCAGCCTGTGTGTATTTGTGCCATTGTTAAATAGAGTTTTCAGTCTGTTCTCATTAAGCCCATTTACCGGAGCCGAGCAGTCCGGTGTGGTTCATTCACCTCACGTCTGGTTCAATTCGGCTGATGTGTGGGCAGACAGAAAGTAACAATTTGTTCCTAATGCATTGTGTACATAGAAGTTAATGTATACCTAGTGCTGTGACTTGGCACAGACTGCAAAATGTGTTTTTATGTGTTTTGTGTCTGCAGTGTTTGGCATTACATCATAACCTTTGCCAAGATAGTTTATTTTGCATCACAATTTCGTGGGAGGGCTGGTGTAGTGGTACATTTTCTAGCCCGAATTCTGTTTAGGACATTAATGGTGCACCCAAAACACATGGAAGGGAATGGTGTAAAATCCTACCCAGGCAAATCATTCATACCTGTAATTGAAAGGAAGACTATGGTCCAGTTTGGGCCCTTACCCCGGATTTACACCAAAGCATATGCAGTCAATGCGACATGGTGCTCAAGATAGAATTCAAAAATTCTAGAAAAAAGATAGATTTGAATTCCATTTCAGATCAGCTCTGTGGCAGTCTTCCAAGCTACTGCCGGGTGTACAGGAATTAAGAAAATAAACCTCCGCTACACTTTCAAGATACATAGAAGTGTGTAGCTTTGGAAAAAACATTGACACATCACTGTATGAGGTCCATAGGCATGTGTTTTACAAGGATTATACAAAGAAAAAGAAGCATGGAGCGGTGCATCCATGGCTTTTGGGGGTCATTACACTAGTATTAACAAACTTTGAGGCTCTTGCTAAGTTGTGCTGTAGTTGTAGTTATGCCCCAGTGCTGTATCCATCTTGTCAAATAGGTTTTACGGGTTGTTTGACTGAAATCATCAGGATTCAATGTGAAATACAGTGGGCAGATAAAGATGCTCTCCGGAAGTTTTGCCTTTGGGATACACCTTGGAGTAAATTTGGGGTCTTGGTCATTAGTTATGGTCATGATTAGTATGGTCTCAACAGTAGGCCTCTTACACAATCACCATCCTCCAAAAATGCAAATAAGACACTTGGCTGGCTATAGCATTGGCGCATTTGAAGACCCCGTGTACATAAATTAACTTGAGGACCCCGTATACATAAATGTCTATGACGTAAATACATAACTTATGAATCACGAACATGTGTTAGATATACATGAAGCACATAACACTGTTTCAGACCATTGATAGTCTACTTTATCAAACTCCCTCACTTTCAATGGACCCAAGTATGACATCAGTGTTTTTACTGTGGATGCCATATTGATAGTTTGCAAGTGCCACAGCTATTGGCAGTATTCAGTAGTTTGCACTTTACAATGCCATCCCTGTGTAAACAAACGGCCAAAACCAAAAGTGAACCTTGGTTTAGCATGAGTTTAACAAATGGTGACAATTAATGAGTTAGCATGGACACAGCTTATAAAACCCAGGACAAAAGCAGCTCATTGTGAAAAACCAACTGTGGGTATACGTCCAGATCAGTGCATCTCTTTTTGGACCATCCCAAACTGCCTCTCTGCCACCTCTAGTCGAAAAGCTGCCACCTCCTCCTCCCATCGTCCTGGGCCAAACACCTCTGTACTACACAACAATTACACAACTACACATTGAGAAACAACACACACAACTACACACACATATGCATACAAACAAGGCATTCAACTCCATTTATTACGCTCTAAAAAAGGTCACCGTTTTCTCTGGCTAAGCGCCCTGTACCATTGATAATTTTATGCATAAACAAATGGCAAATTTGTGCCACATAAATATGGATTAGCAATTAATAATGGTGGCGAGTGAGGGGACGCCAGGTGCATGCCGAGTGGGTTATAGCCCCTGGACTGGTGGTTGTATGCTGTGAGCTGGGAACAGGCTCCTTCAGTGAGTGGCTGTAGATGGACAATGGCCACTTAGGCACTAAACAGCCCAGTATGTAGGCATGATTCATTTTATATCATGCCATTTCTCAAAACTGTCACGAAAAAGACAGGTCTTGTCTTGGTAATAAAAGGTATTTCTATTGGCCCATGTGCAGTATTTAAGTAGCTTTTTAGCAGTTTTATTTTTTTTTACAATTTTCAATTATATAGCCTATATAGTAGTATAGTATGTAATTGTAAAACCGTGAGTGTCGGCCCTTGCTCATTTTCACATGATCAAATATGGCTCTCTATAACTAAACCTATGGCTCTCTATAACTAAACTTATGGCTCTCTATAACTTAACTTATGGCTCTCTATAACTAAACTTTGGACAAAGTATTGCCCAGCCCAAAATGCATGTAATGCACATGAGAGCAAGCCAGAGACAAATGAGCAATTCCACTGAGTCCAGCACATGTATAAAATAAGACACATGTCAAACAGTGAAGAGTGTGTGCTGGACCGAGACAGGTCTGGAGAACAGATTACACAGCATGTCCTCCCCTCTGTCCACAAACATGTTAATGACTGCTGTATGTCACTCACATGGTCAACTGCAAATAAAGCTAGTCCTGTTTTCAAACTTTTAATTGTTATTTGCACAATCATACCCACCCCCATTTTTGCATAAATTTAACAATGGATGTCCTTTTTGATACAATCCTCTTTATTCGGACTTAAAACTGGCACATATTATGCACTGGATTGTGACCTTTTCTGACTGGATTTATATAATAATAATAATAATAATAATAATAATAATAATAATAATAATAATAATAATAATAATAATACTGACATTAAATAGTCATATTGTGTTAGATAGAGACTGTAAAAGTTAGTGGTATAGTTTGAGCAGTGCAATCTGAAACCATGAACTTTTTTACTATGACATGACTACAATCCATAAAATGAATAATATGGAAGGTGCAAATTACTTTGATACTGTACAGCTGTATACGAATACTTATATGCTGTATTGACGAGACACCAAAGCCATAGCACTGAAGGTCCAACAAGTAACAGACAGCAAACAAAGATCAGAAATATTGTGGCAGCAACTGAGCAATTAAGTTGAAAAAAACAAACTTTGAAAATACATCCTAAAAACTAGCCATGTTGTCAGTCAAGACTAACTTTTGATTGATTTGACCTTGTGATTTGTCCCAAAATCCTGTGAAACAGAGCCACAAACTACAGATGGATCACAAGAAAGCAAACTATGTGTGACGAACTGTGAAAACATGGTAAATGTAACAGAATTTAAAATGCTTTTAGCCAGACGTCATGGAGCCAACTTCACTTCCACATTATTTTCCCGGCAGCCTTAGCCAGCTCAGCCCACTTTTTGTGTATGTGTCATTCATCTGTAGTAATTAGGCCATCTGCACCAGGGGTCTTGATTTTGATATTTTTAAGTTAACAGCTGGATACGGATAGAAATCGGGTGGCGTTACCCACCCAAACCACCTGAGAATTGTTTTTCGTTATTATTAGTTATTATTACTTGAAACTCAGGTTTTATATATTTATGTATTTAACCAGATAAGCCCATTGAGAATCAATTCTAATTTACAATGGCAACTGATTCTTTTGCCACATACTTATTAAACATTTTTGTACGCAGACAATATTCAGAGCTGCTGTGGAACCAAAAAGTCCATACTTGCTCTAACTCTCAAACTAAAAACTAAATCTGACCTCATTTTGTTCCCCTTTTAAGCTCAAACCAGAAACACATATATATAAAGACTTCTCAAAAGTAGTAGTAAGGTTTTTTCTGTACATGTTTGATGTGTGTGCGTTTGTCTGTTGTCCGTCTGGCGTGGTGAGAGCAGCCTGGCCTCCCCACAGTGCACAATCACTCTGCTTGGCTAAACACAATCACAACCTCAGCCCCTGTCACATGGCCCGCTGAGAGACAGACAAACACACGTACTGTATCTCTGTGAATGCATGTACCCCCCATACATATCTGTGAATGTGTGTCTACTCTTTACATGTATATAGGTGCATCTCAATTAGAGGTGTAGTCTGTAATGTTCTTAAAATGAAAAAAGTTAGAAAATGTAATTATATTTACTTTGTTCTGTGATATACAGTAATAATCTGTCAGATTTATAATTTTACTTTAGTCCCTCCCCTAGCCTCTACAACAACATAAGATCAGACTTTGTGGGTTACTTTGACCAATAAATATATCTTATGGTTACACTTTATTATCCTCTGCATTTGACCCATCCCTCAATGCCGCTGGGGGAACCTGTCGGGAACAACATGTTGGGGGCAACATGTCAAGAGCATTGGGCAGCACCGGGGAAACACACGTGAACCCGGGATCTTGTTGCTGTGAGGCGACAGTGCTAACCATTGCAACACTGTGCCGCCAATAGATGTTGAGTTTTACTTTAGCCCCGCCCCTGGCCTCTACAGACTACAGAATCTACTTTACATTTCCTTATTAAAACATTAAATAATGTTTGTTTGTTGTTTGTTCATGCGGTCATATATGCAGTATGTATCCGTTAGACAAGGCCAATACTTTCACCTTTAAGGGAGTGTTCCACTGTAGCAGAGTTAAGTTGTTTTATAGTGTGGATTGGTATATGTAAAGAATTCCTCTCAATTAAATCAAATTTTATTTTAGATAAAATCATCCATGGTGTTCAAGGAAGGTGTTTTACCCCCGTTTTACAGCTATTGAAAGTCTTGGTTACGAGCAAAAACATTGAAATGCCTGTAGACATTTGTGAATGTGTGTCCTCTTTGTGCATGTTTATCTGTGAATATGTTTCCCCGCCAAACAAGTACATTTCTAAGAATGTGTCCCTTCTCTGCATCTGAATGTTTAATACCATCATCAAAAAGTTCAGCAGTTCAATTAAAAAAAGCAAATATATTTCTTACACGCAGACTGATATGTTACAATTGTGTGTGTCCCCTCTGTGCATGTATATCTATGAATGTGTGTCCCCTCCATGTGCCGTCAGGACAAAAGGCTGCCCCATCTGTTCCATTGTCACTGCAGTCATTAATACGGATCAGATAAACATGACATTTGGGATGAGCGCCCAAGTGTGTGTGTGTGTGTGTGTGTGTGTGTCAGGCTGTTCTACCCTGTGACCTGTGCTTGTTGTTACTTACAATGCACAGTAACCAATTTTGTCCTTGCGTTTGAGAAAAGCTGTTTACGTAATAGTGTTTAGTCAAATAAATTATAACTGGACAAAAGCAAGATAGTTAGATGTCATTCAGGCCAGTGGCGAGTTATGAGAGTTGCTTCTACCGCCAGGTTCATATTAAAATGAATAGAAAGAAAAGTAAACCAATACCAATATTTTTTTCCTCTTCATATCCACCATTTTTGATCAAATGAGAAGCCTCTACTATTGGGTTACTGGGATGGGTCAAAAGTAAAGCTGAACTACCTGATTTTGTATAACTGTGTTACATCAAAGTCTGAATGAGTCTCTTTTCTCTATTATGGTCTCACACATGGAGCGTGCACTTCCTCATACAAGTAGGAAGTAGCGGTCTGGAGTTTATTTATTTTAACTAAAGAAAAATGTGATATTTTTAAATAAAGTATCAGCCCCTCACATTATTCCTGATAGTCTACTCCTAGATAGATAATGGGTGTATCTACAAATCAGAGTGTTCCTGTCCTGTGAAAGCGTTGACATGACCCACGCTCTAAAACAAAAACCCTTACAATAAAGCCGGCAGAGGGTCTCAAAGTCTAATTTGTTCTCAGCTGAGTTTTAACTTTATTGTTACCATAAAAGTTTATAAATAAAGAACAATGTTGCCCAGATATTCAAGCGATCTGTTTTTGTGACCACTCCTTTACCCTGTTGGAGTTTTGCTGAACGCATGAGTGTTTTGAAGTTACACGGTTACATGAAAATAAAGTGTGACCTCTAAGTCGCCGGGGTTGCTCACTTTACCCGTTGCCTCATCTTACGTTACTGTTTGTAGTAGTAATATAGTACCTCTCATTGTCAGGGGGTTAGTCCACGCATAGACACTAAAGCTCGTGGAAGGATTATCAGCCCATTGGCCTAATCAGAAGAGGTAATCAGACCATTCTCTATCATGACAACAATCAGAGCAGAGAGACACACATCTGTCTATTGAGCTCAGAGCTAATGCCATAATAGTGATGAAACATCTGGTCATTTAGGGCTCAATGCAATCAAGAAGAAGGACAGATGCAGATGGTGAACCTATAGTCATTACCAGTGACAGACGCACGCTAGAACATAAAACAACCTGTCTGCTCAATACTCATCTCACTGTTTTCAAAAAAGGGGAAATGAGACAGTAGCTATTGTTTTATTTGTTTTTATGAAGTTTCTAAACAGGCCGCCGTCAGACCTGGTGTGGAAATCTTAATGTTGGATGATTGATCAGCTTCCATGTTTGAACGGACGACAATAGATTTTGAGGCCCTATGTCTCTATGCCTATGTAGGAGGTGTTGGAAGAGTCCAGGGGGTACACCATAGGACCACCATTGAACAGTTGGCACTAGCTAAAATCATCACTGGGGCGTCTAATATCAAGCCAGGCATCTGTAGGTATAGCGCAGGGTAGCAATCAAAAAGAAACCTACAGCTTTTAGGTGCGTTCTCCCATGATTTGTAAGGTCACAAACTCTGATAGTGTCATGGCTAAAGTGAAGTGCAAGATCCCATAAGGGTCATATTGGTCAAAACAAATATAAGTTATTATGAGTATCCATGAGTTATAGTGCAGTTTATACACAGAGTTTGCATAGTTTTGACAATTTAATTTCCGTTTTATAATAACAACACACTGCTAAGCATTAAGTAAGTATTAGTTAAGCATTAGTAAACAGTTAATGGATCATTTAAAAAGAATTACTAAACATAAATAAACACCACTGAGTTAATGTTTAAGAGTTATAATCTAATTTAAATGTATGCAAATAAGTATTTATAAGCTGCTTATTCATTAACTTATTACATATTTATGAATGCTTTATTACTGCTAAATAGTGTTGAGGTATTCTAGAGCGTTCTAAATTTTCCCTGGCATTTGAGAATTGTTTGCAAAAGTATTGTTGAAAAAAATCTAATTTTACTTTTGCACTCTGGGACTACACTGGAGTTGTTCAATATTTATGAAGATGTAAATGTCTGGATATCACGTTACGCTCTTGGCTCTCCGTACATTCCCCTCGGGACAATTAATTTTCAGAGTTTTATTGTGTACAGATTTCAGGTGTTGATCCGCAGGCACAGATCACCTCGAGTACTTCATCCACGACTATGTTCTTCACAGCTCAGTATGTTATACGCATTAATACTTTCCCATTTTCCCATCTGCTGGAGGAAGTGCTGCCAACACTGGTGTTACCCTGAGAATATTTCATGGCAGGCGAGATGGAGATAATTTGAGCTCCGAGACCTCAGCTGTCTTTTGTTTTTAACTCGTCGAGCCCGCTCCAACAGCTCAGACCAACTTTTAGTTTCTTAGTAACAGTGCTACTATAAACTATAAAGTCGTTCCCCAGGCGTGACATAAAGAGAAATGGTTGTATCCAGTTCTGTGGCGCAGTAGGTGGCACACACATCGTTTTAGAGAAGCACTGGGAGTATTGTATGGCAATGATATTTTTCTATGTTTCAATGATTTAAGAATGTTTTGGAAATTAAAAACGTATACAATGACCACATCCTTAGCTACCACCTTAGATGGCTAATAATGAAAAATATATATCTTTTGCAGAGAAACATCATTAAGTCTGTTGGGGTTGGCACGTACCTGAGGCCTAACTCAGCAACCATGGGCCTTAGGTGGGGGACATCCTGGGCATTGGCCAGCAAGCAGGGCTAAAAAGTAAAGTTTGGAGGCATTAACAGATAAAAAATGTTACAGATAAATAGAAATATAATAAATAAAAAGCCCTATTCTGACTGCATTTCTATGGAAAATGTTACATACCAGCCCCATTTATCTTCCAAATGAAAATAATCCCATTTCTAGATTTTTTTTACTGTATGTTGTGTCATCTTTGCATTGTATAGAACATTAATTACTTGATCATCAACAAAGATTACTAATATGTATTTTATTATGTATTTCATCTAGAGTTTCAGCTTAGACAAGCTGCAAAAACTCCTAAAAAGAGTGAACTTATCTCACAATCACTGTCATCTTTACATTTTTAGGGTCAACTTTATCACGACCTCAAATTATTTTGTCTAGACAGAAATTGCAGCAAGACATGGTTGATGCAGATGAAGCTGTATTTTCCATGTTATTCTTATCAAGCATAACCTAAACCTGACCTCTCCACATTTATATAGCCCTTTGTCTTCATGTCAGTTTGTATAGTGTTCAATCATTTTAAATCTATAAAAAAAAAAAAAAACAGATAATGGCCTTTTTCTGAATGATTTCCCACCTCCCCCTCAATCCAAAAAGAGCAGTGGCACATTCCTGAGTGTCTGAGGCTGCAGACCATGGGCCAAATTACCTGAATAACTTTACAATAACACACACACACACACAAAATGGCACACACACACACACACACACACACACACACTCACTTAATGTTCTGGTGAAAACTGAGACGCGAATAGATCCCCCCAAAGTGTGCACCAATTAATGCACAATGTTTATGTGAAGGTGTGTGTGTGTGTGTGTGTGTCTGTGTGTCGCTGTGTGTGGGTGTGTGCGTTTCCTGTGCGGCTGCTCCAGACACAGAGGCCAGTCAAACGCTCCAGTGAAATGAAAGAGCCATTGTTCACTGAGGTGGTCCTAGAAGACTTCTGTTTCTACCACTCACACACACACATACACACAGGCAGACTGACAGAGGTGGTAAAAATACTCAAAATGTGTGCTACTACAACTTACATGGAAAGTAATAACAGTAAATAAGCCATGACCATCTACTATTCTATTCAAAGATGTTAGTCTGGTTCAAGCTGATTGTGTTCAATTTTAAGGGCAGAGTTTTCCAATGTATAGTAAAAATCCACATGCAGCCTGTTGTCAACAAGGAAGTCACATTAGCAAAGTTTGTATTTGATACAGCCAACAAAACAAACGCCGTTGTGGCCCGTAAATGGCTCTGTCTGCAATGTTGCAGAGACGTGTCACTGTGAGCCCCACCTGACTTTTGAAAGTGGGGCTGGTATACCAGTAGTATTTACAACGCAATTTTATTCAAGTATTGTGCCATGACATTCAGTTTTAGCTGCACATCCAGCATAATATGAAACTATTGTTTTATATCACAATAAGGTATACTTTATTGTCCCTATAGGAAATTTGTGCTCTACATACATCCTTCAGTGCTGGGATAACATGTCAGTGAATGACTGCAGTGCAGCACCCGGGTATCTTGGTCAGGAGTAGCATAAGTATTGTGTTAGGTGCCAAAGAAATGAGCTTTAAAAAGTGAGAAAATTATGGGTTTTCAAAATAATACAATTATTTCTTGTTACCCTCTAATTACTTCCCCCTCTGCACACAGGCTACAGACATGTCCTTGGACCTCCCCTCGCTCCTGTCTAATCAGTCTCAGTGACGGAGGGTGGCAGTTGCTCACAGTAAAATATTTGGGAGTGGGATGTGAACTCACTCATTCTTTGGTCCGATATGCGTGCGCTAATTCAGAGTTAGCTACTTCTTTCCTGTGGGGTGATGATGTTTAGTCTCACCACACCGCAACCTGATTGGTCCGTTTGATCTCCTTCACTTCCTGTATCCCGGGACGCTTATATGAGGAGGGGGGGGCAGTTGTTCTTTTGAGCTCAACAAGACTGATTCATCGGCACTGTCTGCGTCACAGCGTAATGAGAGCAGCATGAATACAAGAGTTACAAAGCTACTTTTTAGCTTGCAGCTTTATGTCTGATTTACTTTTTGGAGGAGACTGATTGATGTCTTTATAGACTGTTTCAAAGTTTGTAAACAAAAAGTTCTAAATTCCAAAATGGATGAAACTGGAGGAAAGACCATAATACATTTTCAATGGAGAAATTAGAAATAACCACAAAATATCGCAAATTAAGATGGTTTTGACAAATGCCATCCACTCTGCTACAGTGAAGAAAACAAGTATTTGAACACCTTGCTATTTTGCTATTTCTCCCACTTAGAAGTCATGAAGGGGTCTGAAATTTTCATCGTAGGTGCATGTCCACTGTGAGAGAGATA
>JAVQKC010186376.1:0-25164 GCA_036025475.1 Philypnodon macrostomus | reverse complement strand
CTCTCTCACAGTGGACATGCACCTACGATGAAAATTTCAGACCCCTTCATGACTTCTAAGTGGGAGAAATAGCAAAATAGCAAGGTGTTCAAATACTTGTTTTCTTCACTGTATATGAGACAACCGAGGAAGCCTTTCTATGATGCTGGTTAATTACTCAGGGTTAAGGCCCTTGTTAGAGCTCTGTGTGTTACATTACGACGTGCTCTGAATAAACAATGGCGTCTATGTCACTCATCACGACTAGCAGAAGGGCTTGGCGTTCAGGTCGACGGCTGCTGAGATGCCTGTCTGGGGCTGTCAGGTGAGTTATCAAAACTAATTCATTTCTAGTGTTGCATAAAAAACAGCTTTTCAATCTGCAATGTATGATTTTTTTAAATTCCCGTCGGCTTCAAAATCATTCAGCTGCTCTTTCTTAACCCATCTAATGATACAGACGTTATCCTTTATTCATCTTATTATCTTCTGGACTGTGTTTTTCTTTTTCCTAGCTGTAAATGAGATTGGGGAGAAAGCATGCACAGGCAAATTTGTAATTTGTGTTTTGGCTCTCAGGTTTTCCTCCGGCACGCCTAGCCGTTCCAACACAAATTATTGTTGTGATTACGGGTCTTAACCTCTGTATGCAAACACATTTTATTGTGTGCACTTGTGTGTGTGTGTTTTGAGTGTGTGTGTTTAACCATGTGAGGTAATCTCGTTCTTGGAGGATTGCGCTTAGCTATTTCCACCCAATTCTCAAAGTATCAGGTGCGAGAAGAGGAACAATTTTGACTTGTTTTGTTGTGAAATCTGTGCTGTTTTTTATTTATTTATTCTTGCAAAAATACCATTACAAATCGTGCAGCTGTGGTTTTCAGAGATAAAAAAACAAAACAAGGGGAATTATTGTAGACAATACAGTATATACCATATTAGATGTGGCTTACTTTACTACAGAATATGAGCAAGACTAATGGATATTTGTCATTACTATAGCTACAATATTATGGGCATCTGGGCCTCTTCAAATAGTAGTGCAACACTGTGAAATGTGTTTGATCATGCCTGGCAATTTAAAGCTGTTCATTTTTTATATGGAGGAGATGCGCAGATGAAATATTACTGACATTTTCACAGTCAATGCACAGTTATCATCAGCACATCATCACAGTGTTTACAATCATCTGCATCATAATCATAAAGCCCACATATAGAATATCACACTGAAATTGCTGAGAAGAGAGAAAAAATTAATTGAACTTGAAATGAATGCAAAGTTTATAATGGACTATGATTGAATATATATATTTATGTTTTCATTGCATGCTGCTAACTGCATCTTACTATCTCCACGTAGGGCAAAGAACAACACTTTGAGAGCACAACTATACCCCAAGGCACTGGACCCTATCTTGCAATGGTAAGGAAGATAGTTTGCACAGAGCTGGAGTATGTGCTGGTGTGTGCAGTTAGGTAGTTGTGTTTACTTTATGAGGGCTCAAGTTCTAATCAATAATATCCAAGGCTATTCATGCATAATAATGTGGATTTTTTGTTTATGTTCTTAAGTTTATTTTGCGGTTTAGTTCAATTATTTAGGCCATTATTATGAAAGACTTTCAGAAAAGTATGTGGTTTTGTGCAATATTTTTAAAGGTTTCGCCTATGCCAATGACATTATCATTTGAGGGGAATTTCTGCCCACCTTGGTGACATTTGGAGCTTGATAGCTTCCTGTAGCCTGCAGCTCACTTTTGATTGCCAAAACACAGTTGCTCTTTTTCCTTGGTGCCTCCCATCTACAGAGCTCTCCATCACAAAACATGAAATGACTTCAGATGAAAATGGCAAAACCTGATGCAAAGACATAACTTACAGTATACCATCAAAAGTAAGGCACTATAGTTGGGATACCAAACCCCACACCACACCTCAAAAGTGCTTTCAATGATACACTAACTTGACTTTTGTGAAATTTTCTGTATGTTATAAAGTTGTTTTTTACCCAAATGCCGAAAACATCTTTCTACGTAGGTAAATTAATCTATTTTCCCACCACTTTCCATTGTTTGCACTGGCTTTAGTGAATTGGATGTTGCCAGAAGGGGGAAGAGAGCCTGTACCTTATCTGGGCTAATACAAAAAATGCTAATGTTGATTCTGAATTTGTTAATGAATGGGAGAATGAACCAGGCAGTGTACCCCACCAAAGGCCCATAGTTGCTGGGATAGGCTGTAGGCAAAATTAATAAATGATATAGTTAAAGTATGTCCTAAGCTGAATTAATGGCAGAACACTACCATTTTAAGTGTCCCCAAAGTTTAAAAAAACCTCAAGGATATGACTAGCGTAAATATGATAAATATGATATAAATAAAAATATATTTCTTCATTAAATATTCAAAAATAAATGTGCCAAAAAGAATCCAGAATCCCACAGAAGAGAGTTATATGAAGATGAAAGAGCTCCTCATGTCTCTGGAGAGGCCTTATTAAAAGTGTGTATAAGAGTGCAAGCCTGGTTTTCTCTCAGGATGACAACACACTGCTCCATATGGTGTGCATTATAGGTTTTGTGAAAAATGGGCTGAAAAAAATAATTGAAAAACACAACACACTGCTTCCATATGTTTTAATCTACATTAAAAACTGCACTGAACCAATCATATAACAGACAGTAGAGCTGAATTAGTCCTACAGGAAAGTTATATTGGTCATAGGTTAAATATGGGTCTGGGAGTACCACACAAGTTTAAGAAATATGCTCTAACCACCTACAACCCTCACAGATAAGCCAATAAGTCAAAATAGATTAATTAATGAATGAATTGAAAGTTTAGACCAATTGATAAAAGAAATCAAAAGATTATTAATACAGCATTCTCTGCACTAAACCATCTTCTTCACTACTAATATGCTACACCACCATCTGCACAAAACACTAAGAACCTACATATGCCAGGTCGGTTTTGTAAATAAGAACGTTCTTAATAGCTTACCTGGTTAAATAAAGGTTAAATAAAAAAAATAAAAAACATCTTTTTTCTAAATCTACTTTTATCTTACTTCTGCATCAATGCGGATTTATTAATAAAACATATATATTCAGATAGTCAGACGCCTAAGTATGCGTCACTTGATAAATAGATTAGTATATACATCATTGCATAGGGATTTTTTTATTCTCATGTTCTAAGATTCGTTTTATTTACCATGGTCTTCCATGTCAAATAATAAAATGATGGACAGAGAGAAGAAATTCAGATTCAAGACTAATATTACAAGGCCCACATGCAGAGCTCTCTATAGGTAATATTGCATGGTGGCACAATTGCCCCACATCAAAAAGCAATGAATTCATGAACTTGGCAGACTCTTCTGTGTAGAGCTTGTATGTTAAGCTGACTTTTTAAATGAAATATGCACTATCCTATTTTTACATTCAAGAAATGCTGGTTTGGAAGTTTAGTAGGAAAAGAACTATGATATGGCCCATATAACTAGACATTGCTCAGCATTAAAAGTTTGTGTGAATAGAAACTTCCTAACTTTCCTCCTATAGGGCCAAATACCAACTGCTCCAAATACCAGTTGAATGTAAATTTTGGACTTTTCTATAGACCTAATTTAACCGGTAGTTGTCTTTATGCAGATCAGGATCCCAGTACATTTGCATCACTCCTACGGGTATGAAATTGCTGTGTTTGAAACTGATTGGACGGCCTCTTATCTCTTACCTCAAAAAAGAACAATTTCTGTAGCTGGAGGTGGTGTGGGTGCATGCTGGGACCTCTGACGAAAATGAGGTCCTTTAATGTATGTGAAATGAACTTTGTCGCTTTTTAGTTTCACTTAAAATTCTCCCGCTATGTTGGCAAAATGTAACAGGCTAAAGAAATGCAAATCCAATGCATTTTATTACCTTAAAAAATTGTGTCGTGGTCATGGTGCAATTGCACACATAGCAGCACTTTTCTATCTGATCCCTTTGACTTTGATAATATGTAATTATATACAGGTTTCTAATAAGGATGTCAGGACATTTTACTATTAAAAAAGCCTTGTATAAGATCTCCAAAGCAAATGCAGCTATATAGTGAAACTGACAAAACAGGCTCGCTGAATTAACAGCACGGTACATCAAGGCAAACAGACGCTAACAACCAAAAACAAGTTAATGTAATTATGTGCGACTGGCTGCTGGAAAAAAGGCTTTTTGATGACAGAGCGACCTGGGTTCTCCTCCTGCCTCATTAGGAGTGTGTCTGCTTCCATTAAAGAGCAAGCAGATGCAGACAAGAAACCTAATATTGTATTTCTGTTTAGTTCATAATATATTGTTCCCCTCTGCTTTTACAAGACGTGACCCAGTGCTATTTACTACATTATACCAGACCTATTAATTAAACATTAGTCTAAGCTCTTTTGTTAGTTGCATTCTATTTACATTACCATTTATTGGCTTCAAATGCTGCATAGGACCTTAATATGCTATTTCTTTCATAATACTGTTGTGTTGTTAGCATGATACATTTGAACCATTGTGAGATAGGGTCAGACACACTAACCTAAGCACTCTCCTTTCTGCATAGCATACAAAAGCTCATCAAGGATCCATTCACCTATTAATATAGTTGTGACCGTGTTGTAGAGACTGTAGACAAGGTCAATTAAGTATATTTCTCAAGGACACATCAGCAATATGAAGTGGGTTGGAGCATGAGCTGAACTTTCAAATTTTTGGATGCTCTACTGCCTGAAATACTGCCTTCACGTAACGGCTTTGCAGATACCAGAATGTACCCCTTAACTAGAATAACTCCATAGTCTTGGTAGAGGTCCTGTCTCCAAGTGTTTCTAGTTGTAGTGATTATGTGATTAAAAGCAGAGATTGACTGGTGAATATACAGAAAGAAAAAAACAAAGTACAGTGTCTTTCCCTACAACTACTCTGCTGACACGCTGACTGTGGTAATGATGCAGCCAGAAACCACATACACCGGACAAACCATTTACTTTCTATTTTCTGTCCTTTTCAAGGCCTAATTACCATTCTCTGCAAACACAACACACATGGCTCCTGATTGGCAAGTCCGTTTGAGGCTTTAAAATCAGCTCGGTGTTTGTTGTTTGTCTGTCGAAGCCCGGCTCATTTCTAATCGCTAATGACTTCCTCACGACATAATGGGAAGAAAGTAGCGGTCGGTGTCCACAAGAAAGACAAGTCCTCCACAAGGCACTTTACCTCAATGTGCACTTCTGATTAGCTCATAGTGAATCCTCTCTTCATCTGATCTATCAAACAGCCTCATTTGCTTTTGTCTGTTTCTCCTGCGTTTGACCTCTACTTCATTGTCTTTATGTGTGGTTCGGATTAGCTTTGTGTTTGTTTGTCACGCTCAGAGTCTGGATTCATTTCTCAAACTGATGGCTTATTAATGGATGGTACACGTAACTGAGCTGTCACTTTGGAAACTCAACGTCTTCTGTTTCATCCAACTATTTTCCTTCAAATATATTTATGTGGTTTTCTCTTTTTCAGATGCTACATTCAAATCAATTTTTTTCTATTCACATTTTATAAATTGTAATTTAAGTTTGAGGCTTGTTGGGTTCTTAGTGTGTTACTCTGGATTTATTTGTCCCTAATCCTAATTCTTTTGTTTCTCCCTAATCCTTTCATTAATTTCTCTCTATCACAATCAAACATCTCTACAACAAAAAGAAATAGAGCATTTAAATATTGTATGAATGGTATTGGCTTGGTTTGTTAGTCTGTCATGTTCTGGATTTAAGATTACTTGTGAGACAGGGTCAGAGATACCAACCCGAGCCACAAATGATTAGTACATTCTTTTCCGTGATTAGATATTAATGACTATATCTAGTATACAGTTTTTCAAAGAAAGGGCATAGTGTGTAATACATGGTTGTATCTTGTTTATGCCGTGAATATGGATGATGGCCTTACTAATGTCACAACCAAAACCAACAGCCCTGATAGCAGTAAAGGATGTATGGTGCTGAAATGACACCATTGTAGCAGTAATGGGAAGGTGGAGCAAGTAAAAAAATAATAAGCTGCACAGATTTGTGTCTAACTGTTAATGCCCTATTCTTTTTATTCTGGTTCTAAAACAGTAAACAAATCAGTTTTCCCTTCAGCCGCGTTGTTGTAAATTGGCTCATTTGCAGGAGTTTGAGTCCCGAGAGGTTTATTATATTAAAATTACCCTTGCGATAGAAAAGAGACACTTACACTTTGCTGATGTATGACAAGAGATGACAAATGACACAGAGTATAGCTGTCATTCTTTACAAATAAACAACAGACAGAAAAACTAAACCCCTCTGTTTCACTGATGATGTCAAGTGATATGAGTTGGGGCTTTCTCTAAATGGAATAAAAGGCTATCATGATATGAATCTGCGTCAGTGTTACAGTGCACTCATCTATGTGTTGACATTAAAAAAAAAGTAACACTTACAGCAGTAGTGTTCTGAGTTAGACAAAAAATACAACGTCAACTGAAATCTTTTTCAGCTTTTGTTGACAGTTACATGAAGACACTGAACTGGATTGCGTTTGGTACGTCTACGATTAATGATAATTAATCAATTGACTAAATAATGACCTGAAGCACTTTAATTGAGCCATTCGTCCTGCTGAACATAAACAAAATTGTATGAATTTTGGCACAGTGATCCGGGCTAGTGTACATTGAAATTACAGAGGTCAAATAAAGAATGCCTCAATAGCGCCTCCATGTTTATAACCCCTAAGGAACTTTGGAAACGCTTACTTTGGCAGAGAGCAATGAAACTTGGTACAGTGATTCTCCACAGTGTACCCAACATAAAATATTATTATGACCTCACCCTACAACTAACAGGAAGTCGGCCATTTTGGATTGAATTTGGGAGGTCAGGTATATTTGACAGCCTCTAACGTGGACATACTTTGCCAGATTAGGCTCAAACCTGAAATACCTAATTACCCCCTGGCCCTGAAAACATCGGATGGAAGTTACCTCTATAGCGCCCCCTATAGACTGAAAGAAGAATGTAGTTTTAGGGAAAACTTGACAAAAAAATTCTTGACAAATCAAAAAAGTCAAATAGACCCTTCCCATATTCGTCATGGTTTGGGGGCGGGTCCTCTTAATTGCTCGTTAACAATATGAAAACCCTTAGAAATCACACAATGTCTAATTAAGGTGCCCGTTGGTGATATAGCAGTTGTAGCAGACATATGGGGTCATTTTGCCGATATATACACCTTGCTGTCGTGGACGACAGCGTGGGCCTAGTTAAATTGTGATATTATATTTTTACCATATCACCCACCCCTAGTACATGAAAAACATACACAATTATAATGCACCTGAAATATTCAAATTGCTGAAACACCATTATTTCTCATATACACATCTTGCAGCTGCTCCTCATAAGCCCTAGATCAAGCCTGTACACTGCCACAACACTAGTTCTTGAATTGTTTGTTTTTGGCTGACTCCTCCAGCTCAGAGCTTGTGCAGTATTTACAGTCTGTGTGTAGTGTGGCCACACAGGGGACACACACATCACAGCTGCCACGCTCCCCGCCTCAGGCCCACCGTATCCAAGACGCTACCTGCTTAGATACGCACAAACATCCTTACGCCGTGTTGGCACCATCTCGCCCAGAGGCACTGAGCTCTGTGTATGCCTATGTGCAGCCCAACAGCATAAAATCCCTCTAGTCACAATTACACCCTAACCACAAAACATGCATAAAATCACACGCAGTCATTCAGATGCAGACGCTATGCTTTTGTACTCGCGGCTGAGCAGTTTAGCATTTGACAGCTATCCAAAGACGATGATGATGGCGTCTTTGATCACAGCAAAATAGTGTTTATTTTGCTATTTATTACACTATAGTAAACAAGACAAAACTAATAGACAAGGACTCACCTGTTATAGCAACAGGTGTTAAGATGGATCCGGCAAGACATGAAAAGAAAAAAGGACAAAAGACTTAAATAATTATAGCTTTACAGGTAATTTATCAGGTTTGTTACACCAATGTATTGTTAGCTATGGCCAATGACATTTTTTGACAGTTTTGGTCGCATTTTTCCCTCTATGGAGCCCCCCCAGCAGATTTGTAGAAAATCACTCCCATAACACACACCGGGCCACGCTCTTTTTTTCAAGAGATAAAGGTGTAAGGAGCTTCATTCCCCTCATAACAACTGATTTAGTTATAATATTGTATATAAGTAATTTGACCTTGTATTATGTTTTAAAAAATTGGACCGGGGCTATATCACCATCTATATTTTATTGGTCTTGTCAAAAAAACGTTTTTGTGAATGTGCGTTGGGAAAATTATTTCTTTGCTGGTGACCTTCATAGACGAGTGCAAAAGTGGGGCATTTTTCAAATCTGAGTCAAGATTATCAGAGTTGGGATATTCTGACCCTCTTTTGCTCCCTTGTCGAGTGTCCTTGTTAAACCAGGATAGGAGACGAGGAGATGAATGTGAATAAGGCACTCAAATACATAGTTGTACACTAAGGGCCCTCTCTGACTTTTGATTTAAACCCTCAATGGTAAAAAAGAGCCAATTTTTATTGTAGTAGACAACACTTAAAACAGCTTATGGCATACTATGACTATATTATTTATTAATTTTCTTCAGGTTATTAAGGGTCAAGGGTGCCTACAGCCTATCCCAATGACTATGGGCCTTAGGCGGGGTACACTGCCTGGTTCACTGTCCCAAATTTAGATTCAACATCTCTCCCTAAAAATGCATACCCTTGGACAGTGGAAGGAAGCTGTATCCTAATACCTGGAAATAAACCACAGTTACACAGGGAAGACATGCAGACTACACCCAGAGAAAATGTGTGTAGACCTGCCCAAGGATACATAGTATACTTAGATTCAGAATGATGTGCTGCATGTGCACTATACACAAACAACTGGACCCACTTTTGCTGCAGTGAAAGCAGAATGTCGTTTGGGTTTAAATGTCAGAGCTCCATAAAACAACTACAGTAATAAAAGTATAAGAACAAATAAAAATTAGGTTCACAAAGCTTTTATTGCAGTAAGTGTATTTACATTCTACTTCAAATGCAACTACATCATTATATTGTAGAGCACCTAAAGGGAAGAAATGCCAAGATGAGCAGAGCTTATTCATCCATGTCTTTACATCTGGAAATGTGTACCTATTTCACAATTAAATCTGAATCAATTTGGATTTTTTGTATTTATTTTTAAATATGTTTTTCTATTACAAGCAGGTGCATCAGATTGCATAATTTCTTTACAATTTGGCTCCCAGTGACATCATAGTATTTAATCCATCGATTTTTATAAAACTAACAATAAAAATGAATCAAACCTTATTGTAAGGACTAAACCAGGACTGAATTTTGTCATAAAATAATCTGATTTAAGGCTCCAGGCTTTAGAGCCGATGCACAACACCATTCTGCCCTGGTAGCAATTTAAATAAATCCCATAGAGGCACTGGGTAAAATTGAGCCAGCCGCAGTGATGCCTTGTCTGGTGGTATTGGCAGGACTGGGGCCGTTTTATCTGTCAGCTCCAGATAAAAGGAGCTTCATGTATTGATCAGCAACATCCCAGCTCACCTTATTATTCAACAAACAATCTATAAGAAAGTCACTGGGAGCAGGTCCGGGTCTGTGGCTTCAAGGTTACCCCAACACGCTAGGGCTGTATAAGAAAAAAACATGGGATAACAATGCTGACTAATGTAAGAACAATATATGACTGGTGATAATGTCAAAACTGTTTTGATTTAGTTAGTTGACACTCAATGATTCAGAAATAGGCAGATTTACCAGTCAAAACCAAACTAGGACTAAACCAGAACAAAGCCAAGATTAACTTAATTCTCAAATCTAAATTTACATGGAAGATGTTAACATTATTGTCATACATTCAGTTTTCTGCTATATGGATACTGAGTGTGCAGATAATGCAATCAGAATAAATTTGCTATATATTGTGCAGTCCTACCACACATATCCAGTCATGGAGCAGTTTGTGGGAGATGGGCCTCACTCCACTGGGCCTCTGGGCGTGTGGCTCATTAAAATGTGATCGAGGCTGAGACGTTCGCAGAGTCTGACTCAGCTGAGTTTAATTAAAACTGTCAAACAATTCTGGTGTCACTGTCAACGCATGAATATTCACACACATACAATCAATCTGACACCCCCACACTAATCTCATCACAACATGTCAGCCTTCAACCACAACTGCAACTCAAAAAAAAATGGTCGGTGTAGCCACTGGAGATGTTTTCCACAAATCTGTGATTGTGTAGTTGAAAGTTGAAGTTGACTTTGCAATAAATGAAAAAATGCTATTTTCAAGAGTTTGTGGAATATAAATGAAACCATAACATGCAGTAATCTGAGTATTATCAAATTGTTGAGAATATTTCACTACATTTTAAAGCATTTCTAAAACTTTGATAAACAGTTTTAGATACTATATAACACTGATTTAGTATGTTGCTTTGATTTACAACTTTACTACCCATATTAATGATATATTAGCAGTGTTTTTAGCTTAATAGTCACTAATATTGTTGTAGTGATGCTTCCACCTGAAGGGTTTACTGTAGTATTTGTCCAATTACACAGTGAGATCATGTCAGTCAGCTCGGAGTCTATTGACACTCAAGTGATTCAAGGATAGATGTTGATGCCGCTGCCAAAAGTCATCAAAATGCAACACTTCCAAATCTAATTACTCTTCTCATTACCTGAACATCAGAGCAACTGGATTTAATCACTTTAGTGAAGGCTTTGTGGCTTAATGACCGTATCCCTTTATATTTAATCACTTAACATGAGACATGAGGTGTCAAGTCAAAACATCTCATACTTAAAGACACCACAGTAATTAGACTGAGAAACACTAGAAAATGAAGATGAAACTATGCTTTAGCACCTTATTCACCCTTGTATAGTAATAGTTTATACAAATAAAGCGGCCCTGTCCCCTGGGTGTGGACATCTGCTGCTATAGTCCACCTGCTTTGTGGTACAATGCTGTGTGTTTAAAGATCATTTTGTTTTTTTCACAGAAATGCAGCTAAATGTATTAATCTCTTTCTAGGACCATCCTATGTAAACCCTGGAGATACTGTAGCTGTGACTAAAAATCCTAGATCAGCAGTTTCTGGAATGTCACCATCCATGCTACTTTCAAAGTGCGTCATTGCTTCTAATTGCTACATCAACATATTTCTGTCTACATGCACTGAGTTGCTACAAAGATATGTAAGGTCAAATATATCCAATAAATTAGCATTTCCTAATTAAGCGACCTTCAAGACCAACATTTTAATTTCCATGCCTCTGTCAGTGATTCAAGGATAAAAACACCATCTGGCTTTGATCTGGTTAGTCATAGTATCATCTCTTTTGGTTTCTGTAAGTCAGCCTAAAACAGACCGCTGAGCCAGCTGCTACTGACAACACTGTGATATGTGAATGCCCGCATGGATCTAGAGTAGAAGACTATAGAGTTGACAGTAAACAGCATCATTAGCTTTATCCTGATAAGAGCCTATCGAGCAAAAAGAGCTCCATGAGATACAACAGATTTTGATGGTTTTTGTTTTTTACTTTAGAAAAAGAGCTCTTATTAACACTAAATACAACGGCTTAGAAACACAAAGGCAAACAGTAATTCTTTTCCGCAGCATATGAAGGAGCTGACCATGTAATACATTCCTTACATTGTGATGCAAACATAGGGAACATATGAACACCACGTTACCTTGAAGATAAATACAGTGATACACATAATAACACTAGTATTAGCAATGTACCTATACATGCCTATCTTTGGACGGTGTATGGAAGAAAGACATGCGGGATAAGTTCAAGAACTATTCACACTGTACCTAATGCTCTCCAACCACCACCAATCACAACCGCATTTATTCAGGCAAAGCTGGTAAAGTGTCTGTATAGAATAGGGATTAAACCATCAACATGCTGTACCTCCTGAACCAATGCCACCAATCATTAAAACTAACCTCTGCCACTGTGCATTTTTTCTGTAAAAGTTGTTATATTTGATGTCTGTAATAGCAGATTTAAATGAATAAATAAACATTACTGGTGTCAACAGTATGCTAATAGGCATCTTGCTGCCAGTTTTCCTTTTCTGTGAGACTTGAGCTTTCCATTTACCATGCCAAGTAAATATCCAAATACAGTCAATACAGTCTTCAGCAATAGTATGTGACTATAATACCCAGTGGGCAATTTGTTCAAATGTCCACACACTATACTGTACACTTAAAATGCAGACTTCCTTCCACCCCTGTGGGCCTAAACACCGACGGCCATAATTCGTAGCTCCCCTGAGTTTGTGTGTTATAAACAAGTGTGCAGTGGGGAGTATCGCATAGTGCTGAAAACTACAAAATGATGCACTGGGGAATGTGGCAGACAACGAAAAGCTGCCAGGAACTAATCTGCCAATCTAGGCCTGTCGCTGCTATTCCTTCCATACTCTGGTCCCTCCTCCCAACCCGACTTTCCCAGGAGCCTCATAGGAGCAGCAACAGCAGAACCTTGTGAATTATTGATGCGGACAAGACATCTCTCAAAGCCACATGCACACATCTGACAAACAGTAACCATATAGCCCTGGCCTCGAGGGGGAAATGAGATAATGACCAGTTCAATCCAACATGGTTTTAGAGGACCATAAACATCAGAGAAGGGTGAGCGGGGATCATGCTGACACAGTCATTGTCTACCATTTAGTTGACCATGTGTAGTAAAAGAAATAATCAATGTTAAGGTGTTTTCAATTTAGAGCTTCACATTATTAGAAAATATTTGGAGTATTAAGATCATGCTAAGATGCATTTTAGGTATACTTTTAACATAGCCCTATTTACTAGAAGAAAGGGTATAAATATAAAAGCTAAACCAGAATCAAGACTAAATGTAACCTTTATCGAAAGCTCTGTGGACGTGGACCAATATACTTATGGCACAGGTGGGTATACTGTTGTTGCTAAATTATACCTAAGAAGATTTTTACATATACGAAATAATTCTACTCAAATGGTGTGATGAAAACAACTTTTAGGCGTGGAATTACATTTAAAAAGTTACAAACAAATGTAACTTGGTACCACTGCTGTATTACATGGTAATAGTGAACATTCTGACTACTCAAAGTGTGATCAGACCAAGAAGTGGCTTGGTTGTAAATAAAATCCACTGGGTTTCATAATTTATTAGATTGCCTCTAAAACACAACACCGCAGCAAGGATTTATTCCCCGGACAGGCTGTAATCTTAATGCATCTCATATACTGCACTGAATGATCCTACACATCAGCTAACACAATAATGCCTAACGTGATGATTGCGTCCATCATCAGTGTATATATATTATCACTATGGATACGATAAACAAAGCTACATACAAAGTCAGCTGTTTTATAAATCACAGTAAGACATAAGGTGGACTTAACAAACAAATTAGTATATTGTGAATATAATATGACACTAATATGATAATATTTTATTTTTTTTATTTTTTTAACAAATTAAAAAACCCAGGTTTATTGAACTAGACCAGGACAGGACAGTGCCAGAACTAAACCGAAGTTAAAAACAGGACTAAATCAAACTAAACCAGGACTATCCTACAATGAAACCAGGTCTAAATCATCACTAAATTTGGATTAAACTGAGCACTAAACCAAGACTATATGTGGCCTTTTTGTTGGTCACAACTACCTCTCTTTTAAGGATTCCTATTATACATCTACATTTGTCACTGAATAACAACACATTTGTAATACATTGGGGCAGACCAAGTTGAAAGAAAGTGCGAGAAGCTGTGAATTCAAAGATCCGGTGTACAAAGAAGACCTCCCACTCTCCCCAAAGTTGCAACACCCTCGCACTTCCACTGCCAACAGGGATTTTCTATTTGGCTGAGAAACAAGAAGCGCGGCAAACAGGATGGTTATGGCTCATCTCCACTCACAGAGTAAACTTATAAAACAGATTACATAGACAACAAATCAAACAGCAGCATATGGGGAGATGCACAAGCCAAGAAACCCCAGGGACCAAACATCTGATCGCACACAAGAGCAGCTCACAGCAAGGGTGACACTATTATTAATGGTCTGAGAAACGAGGAAGCAACACACGCATCTATGTGATCTCTGAGTCTAATATACATATAAATACAACATAGTGTACATTCAGATAGTGGCCCTGTCAATCAAACTTGCAGCTTGAGCGATAGCAAAAGACATTCATAATGTTGCTATAGGTTTCTAGAATAAATGTGACAGACAACAGCATGCATCTTTAAGAATTAATGATAAGACCTTACAGCTAATATACTGGTGGTGCATTCACAAAATTGTAATCAAGTTAAACCAATTGAAAATATTTCTACTTTTCTGGACTTGAGAAATCAAACTGTTATAGCTTAACAGATTCATATACTACTGCTTCTTAGGTTGAGCCAGAACAAAAGCCTGTTTAAGGAACTATGGGCCAGTAAATCACAAGTCTTAAAATACTGGAAATTTCTGAGCAAATGAATGTGAGGTGAGTAGTTTTCTGAAATGTGTGCCTCTAAATGTCAGCCCTGCAACTAACTGGCTATTATCCATGGTTTTCCGACACCAGAGGTCTACAGTTGATGATATAAGCTCCACCAGTCACCCCTGACCCCTAATGTGAATAAGCAGAAAATGAATGAATAATTTAAAGAATGTAAGGGGAAAAGAAGTGGAGTCTACATGATTGAGTACATTTAGTATTGATTTAGACTAATACTTTCACAGCATGGTTGATTTTGTACTTTGGACTTAATCATGATAAAAATGTAAATGATGGTAGAACAACTCTGTTTAATTGGGGGGGCTGACTTATAATATGCTAATGTATTCACAGTTTCATTGTTCAGTTGCATCATGTTACTGGTAACTGCTTCTAATGACTTAATTAGACCTCTATTATCAAAAGAAAATGTAGGCCTATTAATACAACCATTAGCAATATCAAGTTATTGTATATGCTGTATAATCATACTTAAGGGTGCACTGTGTAGTTAGCACACTCTCTGAGAGTGGATGTGGCTTTGATCCTCGGGCTCCCACTGGGGGTGCTCTCCAGTTAGTCCACCCTTCTCCCTTCACCCAAAGAAATGTGTTTCTGTCAGATAATTGTTAAATTTTAAGTGAATAAATAGTATTAAATATAAATATAGTTGTCAGTCAGTATACAGCGTGTCTCTGTGTCCGCTCTGCAACTAACTGGCCATTGTCCACAGCAGCATCACTATGTGAACTTAGCTGAAGTTAGTAAAGTTGCTGCAGGTACTTTCTGCGTGTGTCTTTACACAACAGGCAGCAAATTAGAAAGCATGTCTTCAAAGGAATCAACAGCTTAGACGGAAAGCTTGGTACGAGCGCCAACAAGATCAACAGAAAGACAATCCCTTCAAAGACAGAAGGGAGTGTGCCACGACAAAGCCCCAGCACACACATTCAGAACTGGGCCTCTCGACGCTCCATCTGTCCCTGTGTTCTGTTCACATTTTCACTGGCTTTAAACTCAACCTCTTTATCTCAACCTATCCTATCAGCAACTCCAAAAATGACAACAGCAGTCGCCTTTGTTTCACACTCACACTATAGGATGTAACAATTTTTATAATGAATTTATTTATTTGAAAAGAGACAGTGTCACTGTAAATGTTCTCTGTAAATGTTCGCTGAAAAGTGAAATCTTTCATCTGTAGTCTCTTAGCCAGAAGTAACAAGGTGCCTAACAAATAATCACAGTAATCACACAATAAAATGACATAATACAAAACATTTACAGTTAGAAATAGAATTCATTTATCATAATTATACAATAATCAGAGTCTGACTGCCGACAAGCCATTTTTTTGCATTCTTTTTAAATGACTGTATTCCCTTGAGATGCTCTTAAGGAGAAGACCATCTCGTGGTGATAATGGTAGGGTTTTTAGTCATGTATTTTTAATGCTTGTTTGTTTATATAATGTTTCTAATGGTTTTATTGTTGTGGATTGTTGACCAACGTATTAAACAATGTGTTATATGAGATAAAATCATGGAGAAGGAATATGTTTTAGAAGCTTCAGTTGAAAGGAGATCTCTGATATATATCGAAAGTTTGAATCACTATATAATCTTAAATATTTGTATTCTGTTACAACCTGTCATTTTTCTCCAGATATTAAGATTTCGGGTTTTGTATTAAATTGTGTTCAATTGCAGACAGGATTGCTCAAGCTCAAGTCGTGACCAATGACATGGCTTCTGTCAATGCCCTCAAGTCGTATTCAATACTCAGGAGTTTAATATTAGAATTTATTTTATTTTTTTATCAGTATAATGAGCTGCAGCATGTGCACGGTATGTTTCACTTATAGAAAATCAACCAGTGAGCCAGAGTGCATCATTTGACCTTTGCTGTGCTGTTTTAAATTTGCATTGTGACTCCTAATTATTATTATCTATTATATCTAGCATTTTAAAATACATTTTAATTCACACACAAGCCTAAACCCTGGAACTCCCTCTTACAATGGTCCTATGGGATTGTGACCTTTATCTAGGCTCTGTCCACACTGTTGTCCCCTCTGTGAGCTGCTGCATGCATGTCGTCCTGCCTTTTCAGACACATATTGATTTTGTCATGGCTCCAGTCAGGGTCAGCAAGGCCCGTAAATTCACTAATCGATCAGTTGGAGTGCCTCGGGGTGGATGGGGAGAGTTATGTGTTGGAGGAAGAGAATAGCTGGTGAGTGACATCAAAATGTTCAGTTGTCAAAATATGGTACGGGTAGAATATATTCTTCATGATTTACAAAGTAGTTATGCTCTGATTGATTCCAGGTTAAGCCCCGTTTCAGAGGTTTATACTTCAGAGTGATTTAGTGACTTAGTTTGTATCAACCCAGATTAGACATGGTTTAGTCCTGATTTAGTCCTGGTTTAGACTTGGTTTAGTCCCAGTTAAGACCTGATTTAGACCTTGTTTAGTACTGGTTTATTCATGATTTAGACCTGACATAGACCTCATTTAGTCCCGGGTTAATCTTGATGTGTCCTGGATTAATGCTGGTGTAGAGTTTTCTTTCAGCGCTAATTACTATTTAAAGATTTAGAAATGGGTTCAATATAAGGCAGATTTTTGACTTTTATAAAAAGGCTAATATGAAGTGGATGTACTTAGTGTGAAAAAGTTCTGAACCACTGTCCTATGACATGGCATAAAAGAACACACTATAATAGTTTGTCTTTTAAAAACCTCTACAACAGTTCTTTGGCACAGATTTGTATTTCACTTTGCATTCTTATTTGAAATCAATAGTCCTGAGTGTCGGGAGAATGGGATGAAAGAGGCAGAAAGAGCAAGAGAGTATGGGTTTATTTTGAAGGGCACTGTTTCATCAGGAATAAAAAAAAGAAAATAAAAAAAGCACAGGGTGTCTGGAGAGTAGGAAATAAGACCCATAAAAAGAGCAGAGAATCAGAGGACAAAGCAAGAGAGCGAGATAAGTGGAATATCGTTTATGTGAGTCACAAAGGTGAAGGTGACTGGAGGGTCTGCATATAACTGCATTAAGCCCCTCCCTCTTCAGCTATTTGGGATAATGCATACTAGCCAGGACATAACAGTACATACAATACTGTGAATAGGTTTGAGGAGGATTTGAAGACATGCTGTTGGGCAAATATATTACTGTTGTTTATTTAATCTTTGCCTTCAAAAAGTCCACTACAATTCTGAATGACAGGTGGGTTCAACATTTAATGAGTGGTTGTGTTTTTGAGTAAACACCTAAGCGGCATATGGCACTATTGTTGTGGTTTTAAGCAGTCACTTCTTCCCGTGAGCTGATTGGTGTTAGGCCAACCAGAATGCCGCGTGCGTAGCAACTAAAGTCATGCTCAATCGGCCAAAACCTCAACAGGAGATGGGGCATACACATCAAAAGAACAGAGATGAGCGACCTGGAAAACTTGGCCCGACCACTTTCGACGGGCGATGGTCATTTCAGTGTATGGACACCTTTAGACTCAGCTATACAACAAGTTAAGATCAGGTTTATGAAGCTAAACCTGGTTAAGATAGTTTCTAACTAAAAGCCGAGGCAATGGACGTATTTGTCACAGTGACGAGATCAAAATCCTGGATGCAGACGGTGATCCATTTTGTGATACACAAAATACACAAATAAACACAATTAATCATTTTGGAAGCGTTACTACTTTACCGCTTTCCTTCACACTTAGCTAAAAAATGTGCACAGTACTGTACATTACTGAGCAACCTTTCTATTTGGATACACAGGGATGCTCTCTGGTGTGAATGTGAGGCTAAAAACAGACTAATGCCTGGTCAGCACAATCCTTTTACTCCATAAATGCAAAGTGAGTGAAAATGCATTGCACGTTAGCCGACCTACCAGCTTTAGACTGAACGTAATAGTGGTATAGCAGATGTTTCCATGGTATAAAAAGGCACACCATATGTTTTATATAGACATGCAATTGCAGACAGACTTGCCTCCTCGTGTTGTGATAAGGGGTGACTGCGGGGGGCCGTAACTGGCAGGAGAAGAGAATACCACTGGTAAAAATTGAACAGTTAATTCACACTTTGAGATGGAGCCAAGACACAAACACACACAAGCCTCAAAGTGCCACCAGAATAGTCTACAGGGAGACATTACAAACCATTTCCTCCTGTCTGATTTAAAAAAGATATCTCAGTGAACTGTTTTCAGTAGCATTTGAGGACGACAGAATATCAGAGAGAAATGAGGGAAAGATGGGCGAAAAAACAGACATGAGAAATGGGATGCACAAACAAATACTAAAAGAAGAAGAGGATCGGAAGACTGAAAACAACTCGTACACCTCTTGAGACTCAAATTGGGGCTGAGTTGATCGCGATGGCAGCACTTGTCTTGCTGGTTCTGACAGGAAATATTGGAGGAGTAAAAAAGACAAGAAGATAAGATGAAGCCAAGTTTACAGAAAACAAACACGTCTAGGGATAACGGATAGATAAAGTGCTCCATCATTAAACCATAATACTGTCTGCTGATGAAATGGCAAAACAGAGCAGACTGCATGGATCTGACCATTTGAATTCAAACCAACAATCCCTAGATCCAATTCTTTTTAATGTTTCAAGAGTAACTCAGATAACTCTGCACATTCTAACATATCTATCTATCATATCTATCTATCTACAATAACATATCTAAAGGTCTAGAAATAGAATATAAAATAATTATTTCTATTGGCTTTTTCCTTCTGAGGTTGCCTCAGCAAACCACTGTTACACCAGATACAATCATATCTATTTACCTGGGCTTGACACTGGCACAAGAAGTTATAAACATACTGGCTCAGAGCATTTCAAATCAAGATTGGTGTTGTTTGCACAACTTCAAACTGTATTAGATACTATACTAGCAATGCCCTTATGCTATAAAACTGAATGTTTTTGTATCAAAAGCCTTTTGACTGAAGTTAGCATCATATCCCATTATAATCATTACTTTATCTTCTAAGAGAGAGAGCGCAAACTAACAAACAAACTAATGCAAATGAGAACATAACCTCAGCTCAGCAATACAAAAATATAAAAATACTGGACTGGACATTCCACTCAGCACAGTTCAAGCTGTACACTCATGGTGCACGGTAGAGTATACTGCAACTCTTACAGAATCCTAACACTATGCAAACAATGCACAGAAGCCATGAGGCCATGTCACATTAAGTCAACATTGTTTATAGTTGCTAGCCATTTCCTGCTCCAGCCCTGGCTGCTGTTTGGAACTGCTTATTAATGTTACTTTTCTCTACTGCTGTCTTTACACTGCTCCAACTGGGCCATTCAAATTCACTTTTGTCCAGAGAACAATACTTTGATGTGTCCAACAGTGGCCAGCTGCACGCTCACTTCAGAGCTGACCCTGTCTGACTGAGAAACAAGCAGCCGTCAAACAAAGCATGCATGCAAAAATATATTGTTTTTGCAAACAAACAGAAGTGTATTTAAATTAGTATTTTGGATAGACGTGTAGCCTTAACTTAAACCAATTCAAAATAATGCAATGGCAGACTGTTTATCATAAATACAGGCAGAAAAACAACCCACACACTTTTCAATAAAAGTCGAAAACCAACAATTGAATCAGATTTTCTTGCCACATACTTCATCAAACTGCAAATGCAAACAGCGAATGTGAATTTTCTAAAATTATAACTCTGCTTTCCTTTTTCCAATTTTCAATATGAAAACCGGCAAAACTTTAACTATTAAATTACAGCATGGGCTCCGTTGCCAATGAATAGATGCTCATGCATAATGCAGGAGGAAGAGAGAGCTCATCTACAAGGATTCAGTGTGAACCATGGCAGACAGAGGAGAGACTGTAGACACTGGGGGCAGTAGGTGCAAGAGAGCTGGGGGAGCTATGGGTTGTAATGCACAGGGTCAATCTATCTGAAGAGACCACACAAGAAGAAATAATACAATACACGCACTGCCCACATTATTAGGTATATCAATTTTCCTGCTCAAATAATCAGCCTATTACATGAAGCCATGAATCTGTTCAAGGCAAACCTGCTGGTTGTTGATGCCAGGTGGATTGTTCTATTTCAGAAACTGGGATTTTCACATACAACCATGTCCAGTAGTGATGCGCAAGTCATCTTTTTGTATGACCCGACCCACTTGCCTTGCGTGTAAAAACAACTGAGCAAGACGTTTTTATTAGCCTTATGTTTAAACGCTGTTATTAACTTCAGTCAGTGTACAGGCCTGACCAGCGCTGTTCTACTGTAATGACCGTAATTCAAAACAAACTCAGTCTCAGTACAGACCAGTTCAGTTTATGGGCCTAGTATGAAAGCTACTAAGTAACAGTCGCTATAACACACAAAAAAGAACATGTAAAAGAGGACAATGAGTTAAACAGTTAAAAAGTACGAGACTCACAGATTAGTTGTATGTATTATGTTGTTATATATCGGCAGACAATCGTTAGCTTTAGCTGTATTGTAAAAATGTCTCAGCATGCTGTCTTCCTGTGATACGCCCCTATTGTCATGACAGTGATATGATGTCTTCAGGTAAATTCGGATTAGGGATGCACAGATATATCGGCCCAACATCGGTATCGACCAATATTTACATTTTTGACGGCCTGTACAGATGGCTGATGTTAATCTGTTGTTTTTAAAAGGATCATTTCTAATATTTTAGACTGGAAACAGACAGGGAAAGAAAGGCTCATTCAAAATTTAGGGTGACTTATGGATTAATACATATAGTTATAGCAGTTTTATTGGCCAAATTGGTAATTGAATTGATCGGTATCGGACAAGAAATTTCATATCGCATCTTCTGTTGATATTTGAGTACTGTGCTAGATAACTACTGCGCGTGAAACGATGGTGCTTTTTAACCCGACCCACCCGAACCCGAAAATCTCTTCTCTTCAACTCATCCGACCCACCCGAACCCGGGGGCTGATAGTTACGGGTCGACCCACGCTTCACTAATGTCCGGGGTTCATACAAAGTGGTTTGAAAAAGATACAATGTCCAGTGAACAGGTGGGCTTTAGCAGGAAAGGACCACACCTGCTACCACCTCATTGGATTCTCCCTAATAAAGTGTGCCTAATACTAATACCTAATAAAGGGGCTACCTAATAAAGTGTACCTAATACTAATACCTAATAAAGGGGCTGCCTAATAAAGTGTAATAAGGTTGGAGTACAAGAAATGATTAGTTAGTAAATAAATCCAAAAGGAATCTGCACACGCTAACTACATAATGGCACCATTATCAAGTCAGTAAAACGAGGGGAGAGTTGGTTAATTGTTAATTGTTTATGGAGATGTCATGTTTGAAACACACTTCCAATATCAGATTAACTTTCTAATTTGCACATTGCAAATGGATAAATTGCTGTACCTGCTGCTCTGTTGTGTCACATTTATTGGATAATATTACCACACATTTAAATTACTAAATGGACTAAAATAAAGAATAAACTAAGGGTATAAATAAATACTCAAACACACTGCACTGGCTACGATAAAAAGCATACAAAGGAACTATCTGTAACACAATAGCTTGGATGCTATACACAAGTATAATTAAAAACAACCATCTGGTAGAGCTGTGATATTGGTATCTGGCATCAAAATGTAGTAAGCATATAAATCGCTATTTACTGCAGGTCTCAATAGATCATGTATAGGAAGAGCCAGTAACTGAGGAACTACAAATCCCCATGCGTCAGGTTGGGATTCCACATTTGGGATTTACACATCAATCTCACACGCCAACGTCATGTATTACCAAAACATTGATAATCAGTGTAAACAAAGACCAAACACAATCATTGTATTAATACTACTGTTTTATAATTGCAGTGTCAGTTATTTACTGGTCCACTATTAGCGTTTCTTAAGACTGGAGATAGCTAGTAGCATTGCCTTTAAACACCATAATGCCAATTTATTACAATCTTCTTTCATTTCGGCTTTTCCTCATGGAGGTTCCCACAGCAATGTACCTGTTTTCTAGCGGGCAGCACTTTTCATATTGATTTGGTATAGTTTTTACACTGGATGCCCTTCCTGAAACAGCCTCAGAGGAGTACAGAATACACTGGATTGAGAAATTCACACTTAGATCCCATTTCTATGGATACAATAGCCAGGTCAGGTTTTCTTATATCCAAGCTTTATTGTTGCTAACGATGCCTGGGACAACTAAAGACACAATCATTATCATTGCACACAAAATACTCTATTAGTATTATATCAGTCTAGCTTTACCCTGCCCCCTACTCCTGCCCCCTACCCCCTAAAACCCCGTAAGTGAAATATATTTAATATGTTCAAAACACATCTGACTCTGCCCAGGACACATGACGGTCTCTCTTCTTAATGAACTGAAAACAGAAAGTAGACATCGCTCATACACACACACACACACTGCAGGTAGTGTTGCCTTATCGAAGTGTACAGGGACATGACTAATACCTGGCCGCACACCGAGCCGCCTTTATACCGGCTGGGAAGACCTGCACTAATAAAGCCAGAGGAAGCCCTCTGAGCACCGAAACCTTTAGAAAAACATCAGTCAGAAAAACATTGTAATGTCAATAGAAAAGCCAGGGGTAGTGGTTAGGTAGAAGCTAAAAATATATAAGAAAGGAGGTCTGATTTGATAGAGATATAACTCAATATCAGTGGATGCACAAAGGTGGAGTGGATCTAAACCAAGCCCAAAGTGGGATTAAATCAGTTCTATGCCGGGACTAAACCAGAAGAGCAAAAATGGATTGAAAACCAAGACCAAATCAGGACTAAATACTGGTTCATGCAACATTTTGACACCCTTGAAAAGAGCCGGACTAAAAATAGGAACAAAACTGGCTCGAAATTGTATCTAATCAAGACAAGGACAACAGACTTCTGTGAATATGATGAAGAATAACGTGCTGTGGCCAGGCAAAGAGACATGAGGATATGAAATCACCTAGTGCTTGCATGATGACTGTGTATTTACTGTACCGCCAACTTAAACATCACTACTCTACCGTGAGTGTAGTAATGAGTAATTGAGAGAGAAGAATAGACAGAGTGAAGTTCACAGTAACTATTCTCTTGGTTCACATCCTCCAATCAAACGGTTCTTAATCACTGAAGAGCATGCCTTCATTTTTCCGTAAGACATCCTTTTCATCCTTATATGTGATCATGCTGTGCTCCTACAAGGTGGATTATGCCTGCTGGCAAATGCTCAGGCACTCACCAGGCGTATAAAGGGCATAATGCGGTACTTGTCACATGCACAACCACATAGACAAGCATAAAAATAGGCTGTGTTCACCTACAGAAGTGATTGGGTTATTGATCTGTCGTTCTTAAGCAATGAATCTCATGGCACTGGTGTGCTATCACAATTTTGGTCAGCTCAATGAAAACACATTTTCACTGAGAGACATACAGATATTTCCCAAAGACAGAGAAGACTTTGAAGTTGATAAAATACTTTATATAATGTCAATATTGCGGATAACATAAAAATACCATATACATTTCACACATTGGGAGCAGCTTTGACTAATGAAGTTTGTGCCTGCTCAATTCAAACCTACAGGCCTGTTTTGAATCGTTGTAACATCACGTGACCGTTTATCATCTCAGTATATCCCATAGTAAAACTCACGTCTCTGAATCGGTTCCAGGATCTGTCCTTGCCGTATTGAGAGACGGTGCTCAGCCATTTGTCGTTGTTGTTATTCGCGGAGACCGGTGTTTCTGTGCTCAATAGAAGAGCCACGGCAGGTAGCAGAAAGAGGAGCATCTTCTAGAAACAGAGAAGCAGAGGAAAACGACGTGCCAAAAAGTCAAAGAAGTGTGCGTAAACTCATAGTTAGCATGCTAAACATGCTGTGGCAATAAAATATTGAAATGAGAGCGGTGCTTGTGTTGTAAGGAGACTCATCGATTTATCAAACTGCTGATCCATCTCCTAATCGGATTATAAATATTGGAGAGTTGTCACCGCGGCAGATGGGCCACCGCGAATGAATAGCTAAAGCACACGCGTCAATTTAGAAAGCAATCACAATAATTGTATGCGCACCCCCACTTCTGCGCGTCTCCTTTGTGCTCGTACGCGCACAGTACAGCATCCTAGACTAGAATCACTTTTCGCGGTCAGTTAGTTAGCGTCGTGCATTGTCCTACCTGGGATGTTTGGCGTCCTACTCCGACTCCCGGGGAAAGTAAGTCCACACGGCCCCGGGCTACACTCCGCTCTCTCCGGGCTGACTGACTTGACTGCTTTGCTGCACTAACGGGCAAAATGCTACTGCCTGTCTGCCTCACAAGAAGACGCGCACGCCGGGATCCTTTCTCCTCCTCCTCACCGTTCATAAGACACCGCCCCCTTTCTCTCTCTCTCTCTCTCTCTCTCTCTCTCTCTCTCTCTCTCTCACACCCCATCCCTCTCTCTCTCTCCGTAGCGTGTCATTGATTTTGAGCACAGT